>JAQSVH010210762.1:0-11994 GCA_029448705.1 Adansonia digitata
GATGAATAAAAGAAGCAAAAAAAAACTCTAACCTCTTGTCAAGAACTTTTACATTAAAAAACCTTAAACTAATACAAATTTCTAACTATAAAATTTCTCATGTTCATTATTTGCTTTTCGAAGTAATAAAAAACATAAAATCTAAACCATAGGTAATCACACTTTTCTGTCAAATAAGGTCTTGTTTGCCTCAGCAATAAGATCAATCAAGTAGATTTCAATTATAACATTAGTGGATTCTAATTCAGCATAAGTAGCAGTGAATGCTTATAACTAGTGAGAGTCAAGATCCAAGAAAATAAAAATACTTTCTATGCAAGCAAAAAATACGAAGTAAGATAGAGGCAATCCCACCCATCATTCAATTGGGCTTACCATCCCCTAAGCTTCACCTTTTTGCAATTACATACATAAGTAATTACCTTTAGTGAAGACAAATAAAACATACCATATATTACATAAAAAAGAACAAACAATACTTTTCCTCTACAAAGTTTATTTAAGAAGCAAATTCTGCAATAGTTGAAAAGTACTTTTTCAAGATTGTATCCGAAAGAACAAGAAAAATTTAAAATTAGAGTATGATTTAGCAAGTTGCACATGAGAGCAAGTATTTAAGGATATTCTTCACAGCGATCCAATGACTTTCACCAGGATTGTTTTGCTATCTGCTCGTGATAATTAAAGTGTATGATACACTATTATGAAGGGTAACCAAGCCTTAAACTTAATGCTGCTACCTCTTTTTTCACCGTTTTAAAACCAATTCAACCCAAATAGATGCACACTAACTTAAGAAATTTTCCAAGGTTTTATTAAATTCATTATTTCCTAATAAACCCTTCATTTTCTTTATCTCTTTTTTTATCACCTTAGAGTAACAAAAAAAAATACTTCAATATTGAAATTTACTCGTGTATTTGAAGAAAAAAGCTGATAGGATCTTTTAGGCTACATTGTTCCATATTAAAAGCAAAGTAGCCTTTGAATGTCCCTACAAGATATTAAAAGCAAGGTAATAGAATTATAGTAGCCAGTCAAACAAAGAGATGATGAGATAATAAAGGAACTTGTAAGATTATCGGTATAAATATATGTGTGTTTTAGAGTGTGTTTAAAGTAAATAAAGAAATAGCAACTAAACAAGATCAATGAAGCTCTATTGATAATCATATCATAATTTCCTCCAAATATTCAAAGCTCATTAGCAAATTCATGCCACCAAGCAATGACAGTAAATTCCAAGTTTGCAGTCTATGTCCTATGTTATACCATTTGGACGATCGACTAATTGCTTAATTGCCCAAATAGTCATCTCAAACAAAAAGGCTACCAAGCTATCTAGACGATCGCCAAATCATGAGGGGATATCGATGTGACCATCAATAGTAGATAACCTCAGGGACTGACACCTTTGAATGGTGGTCGACTGGCAGACCCGACCACAAAGCACCATAGCCTGACAGCTAGCTCGGTGGTAGCTGTCTCCCTATTGAGTTATTTAATACCATGTACCTTAGTAATGTTTATAAAGAGACAAGCAAACCCAAAGCTAAGGCAGATCTTTTCCATATTAAGTCCTCTCTATTATATTATTATCTGAAAATCGAGAGACTAACTTAACAATCGGAGAGTGTCCCAAAGTACTAACTCCAGCACCATCTGACCTTTTCTGTGTTGCAGGGCCGTAATCGACTTTTCGAAAGAAAAGAATCAATAATTGGTGCCATTTGTGGGAACCAAACAAAAAAATCATAGCTGACCAACACACTGACATTATCAAACATAACCTTTCACCATCAACGAAAATAACAAACCAAACCAAACCATAACTTAACCAACCCCCATAATACCCAGTTCGTCACACATCCAGATACCCATACCCTTGCCTTCTTGGTTAACCTACTCACCACTAGCTTATTATCAAAACCTGCTAGGACTGATTTCACAAATAACCACCATCATTCCCTACTATAACCAACCAACGAGCCTAAGCAACACCACCACAGCTGCCTATGTAGCTACAAATGCCCCCTACATGCTTGTGGATGCCCTAGCATCCCCCGTTACCCACCTCAATACCTCTACGCCACCACCAATCTACATATTGACTTTTCCAACCTTGTTATCGCCACCCGGCCCACCCAACTATCATGCTCATTACCAAGCACAATTCTAAGCCGTCACGATCCAATAGTCTAACTTTAACTAGCCTAACTTGTCAACTCTTAAACTGATCGCCAAAACACATAACTAATCAATCGACCGATTTAACCCACTAAAAATGTTCCAAATCCAGAAGATCAACCTATTGTACCAAACTATATAGCTCACCCAATGGCAGAAGAAAGCTCATGTTCCACCCCAACTCTGAGACTAATGCTACTTGGGACCTCCTGCCATTTGGTAGCCCTTACCCATCACCCTAACCTCTGGACCTTGCCTAGTAGGTAGCCACCCTCAAATAGGAAATCAAGGACCTTAGAGAACCATGAAAGGACAATTGGAAATGGCTCACTGATGACTATAATCCTCTATCACCCGTTATCTATCAAGTAACTGTCCTCTAGAAAGTTAAGCTTTCCCCCGAAACATATGATGGCAAGACTAACCTAGTCAACCACTTGAACCATTTTCGTGTGTTTCATAACCTATGTAATATCCCAAATGTCATATCATGCCACATCTTTCCAACAATGCTCTGAGGCCTCGCATGAACATTATGGTATTCTCTAAACCCAAGTTCCATCACAAACTTTAACTAATTTGGCAGACATTTCCTCGCCCATTTCAGCAGTTGCAAGACAGCTGCCAGATCTTCATCTAGCTTAATGACAATTAAACGAAATCCTAAAGAGACCATTTAGGATTATGTAAAGTGCTCTAAAGCTGCCACTTTGGAAGTGCGAGACCTCAATAACGAGTGGGTTATCCAGGCCCTTATAATGGGCATCTGCACAAATACTTGAAGTACGCCATAACCGATGCATAGCCCACCAAGTTTTATCAGCTTTATAAGAAGGCATAAAAATATGCCAAAGCTCAAGAAATCAGAATCACAAATCGAAAAACCAAGAGTTAGGACAGAGAGCTAATGGGCAACTATGACCTGCGGTCCAATAGATAACTCGATCGCCCTGGTCCTCAGCATTCTAAAGACATCTAAATAGGCCAACAATAAAATAGCTCCTACAATAATAGAAAACAAGTATGGACCCTACCGTACACCAAGTATGAGTCTTACACCCCCCACCACCTCCAGATCTCAAATCCTCAACACCATCATGCAAGAAGGCTTAATTGAGTGCCCTCCGCCAATGAAAGAGGTTGCGTAATACTAAAAAATGTTGCAACTTCCATAATAACATAAGGCATGTGATGAAAGATTGCATCAGCCTAAAAAATGCAATCGAGCTATTGGTAAAAAAATGCGCAATCAAGTAGTTCATTAAAAAAGAAACGAGCAGCAAGGACTAGGCACGTTCACCAAATAAACGTCAAGAAGTCACGCTTAATAAATAAAAAATTATGGGAGTCATAAATATGATCATCAACACAGCAGAGGAATAGGCTACCAGTAGGTCAAAACGTATATTACACTTACCTAGAATCATGGTAGTCGACCTGGCTTTTAAGCACTTCAAACAACCCAACTGGGAAGTCAGCTTCAATGAAGCAAATTCTCACCTCCTGTTTGATCGCGACAATGACCTAATTATCATTTCTGCCACCATAGGTAACTATCAAGTCAATAAGATAATCATTGATAATGGCAGCACAGTCGAAGTTTTGCAATAGAACACCCTCTCCCAAATAAGATTCAATGATAGTGACCTAGCACCATCCTCTCTGAATTACAAATTTGCCAACTAGCCAATCCTAGTTAAAGAGACGATTACACTTCCAATTACAATGGGCGACGATGATCATACAATTACCACCATGGTTGACTTCTTAGAGGTAGATCAGCCTTTCACCTATAATGTCATCCTAGGCAAACCACTCAGCTAATATGCTAGGAACAGACACGATCGTCATCATGCATTCACTTCATGTTAACACTAAGGCCATACCAGTCAAGCAAAAGAAGCGTTGCTTTACCCTGGAATGACTTGCAACTTTTCGAAAGGAAATGGATAAGCTACTGGCCGTTAATTTTATTCGAGAAGTCAAATACCCAGATTGGCTAACAAACGTAGTCATGGTCAAGAAGACAGCAGGTAAGTGCCACATATGTGTGAATTTCATTGATTTCAAGAAAGCTTGCCTAAAGGATAGTTACCCACTACTGGCCATCAATCAACTCGTCGATGCCTCCACGGGCTCCACGGGACATAAGCTCCTAAGCTTCATGGACATCTTTTCTAGGTACATCCAAGTGAAAATGTACTCGTAAAACCAAGAAAAAATAGCGTTCATCGTCGAAGATGGCACCTTCTGCTATTAAGTCATGCCCCTTGGCTTAAAGAAAGCAAGAGCCATACATCAGTAGCTAGTAAATAAGCTCTTCAAACACTAAATAAGGTGATCTATGGAAATTTACATGGATGACATGCTAGTCAACTACCCTTCCCTCCAATAATATATTCTTAATCTGACAGAGACTTTTCGCATACTCCGTAAGTATAAAATAAAACTCAACTCGTTTAAATGTATGTTTGGAGTTACCGCAGAAAACTTTTAGGATTCATAATTTTTTCATGAGGGATAGAGGCCAACCCAGAGAAGATAAAAGCAATACTTCAAATGAGCCTGTGAAAATACAACGAAAAAGTTCAGTGGTTAACAGGTAGAATAGCTACTAAATCATTTTATTTTTAAATCTACTGACAAATGTTTACCCTTTTTAAGTTACTTAGAGGAGCGACCAGGTACAAATAGATGGAGGAATGCCAATAGTCCTTCGATAAACTAAAAACAAATTTATGCTCGCCACCTCTACTTACCAACCCCAAATAAAATGAATAGCTGTATGTGTATCTCGCAGCATCCGATGAGACCATCACTGCTATTTTGGTATAGGAAGAAGCAAAGTAGCAATACCCTATTTATTATGTTAGCAGGGCACTTCAAGACGGAGAACTTTGTTGCACCAGGCTAGAAAAACTGGTCTTTGCTCTCGTTGTGGCTGCCAGAAAACTAAAACAATATTTTCAAATGCATCCCATCCATGTCTTGATAGACCATCCCCTCAAAGATGTCTTCCTCATAGTAGATTTAACTGGAAGAATGATTCATTGGAGCATGGAACTTAGCAAATTTGGTCTGACCTACAGTCCCGAAAAAGCAATCAAAGCACAAGCTTTGGTAGACTTTATTGTCGAATGCTCATCCTAGACGTTAAAGAGTCACCATCGAATAGCACCCTAACCTACGATTCTCAAAAAATAGCCACAACCACAAAACCTCTAACTGATAACTAAGCTTACATTTAGATAGTATACATGGATGGATTATCTGGAAAAGAGAAATCTAGAGTGGGACTCTTATTGCTCAACCCCCAAGGCTAAGAGTATTAATACAACCTATCCTTTCAGTTTGCAACATTAAATAACACGATCGAATATGAAGCACTAATCATCAGGATAGACTAGCTAAGGCCTTTGATGCCGGCTGCCTCATCGCTTACACAGACCTTCAACTAATTGCCAACCAAGTTAACAGAGTATACCAAGTAAAGGATGAGTTACTCGCTAAATATCATGACATAATCACAAGGCTATCCTAAAGCTTAGCTTATGTCACTATTGCACAGGTCCCTTAAGAAATGAATTGTCGAGCTAACAGTTTGCCTAAAATGGCAAGCAATATAAATCTCTCCACTAAAGGCTCGAGTGTGTCCTAATGCCTAGCGGTGATAGGCACATGCATAAAATCATCATCGATGTTAAGGAAAATTTGATGACACCATTCATCTCCTTCCTCAAGGAAAATAAAGCCCTAATAGACTTGCTGTAATAAAGGCACTTGGAAAATAGAGTGACTAGATACACAATTATCGACAATGTCTTATCCAAAATATCCTTCACCCATCCTCTACTCAAATGCCTGGCCCTTCAGAAGCCAACTACATATTAAGAGAAATACATGAAGTCATCATGGCAACCACATCGGAGGAAGAGCTTTGGCACTCAAAGCGCTAAAGCAAGGTTCTTTTTAGCCTATGATGTGAAAGGATGCAACAGAACTAGTCAAAAAATATGACAAGTGACAGTGGTTCACCCTAATCCCCCGTTAGCCTGCAGAAGTGTTAAAACAAATCTTCAGTCCATGGTTGTTCTATGTATAGAGGATAAACATTCTGGGCCCCTTCCCTTTGGTGACCTCTTAGCGCAAGTTCTTGATCATTGCATGTGATTATTTCACCAAATGGGTAGAAGTTGAACCCATGGCTACCATCACTACTAGAACCATAGAAAGTTTTATTTAGTGGTACATCCTCTGTAGATTTGGGATACTTAACGTGCTCATAGCCGACAATGACAATCAGCTTTCAACCAAAAATTACATGATTTTTGTACAAATTTCCATAATAATTTAGTCCACACTTTTTTTGCTCATCCCCATTTGAATGGCCAGGTAGAATCCATGAACAAGAATATTGTGCAACCATTAAAGAAAAAGCTAAACAATGAGAAAGGCGCGTAGGCAGAAGAAACACTAAGCATACTATGGGCGATCCGAACAACAGAAACCTAAGCAACCGTATCTACTCTTTTTAGCCTTGTTTATGGTACTGAAGCTGTTATCCTTGCCAAAATAGGAGTCAATAGCCTACACGCTTGCAACACTGATGAATAACTCAACTCCGAGCACCTAAAAGCCAATCTTAACTTGCTAGAAAAAGCCAGGAAGATGCCGCCATTAAAATGGTGATAAATATGCAACAGACCTCTAGATATTACAATCGACATATCCATAATCGACAATTTCAAGTTGGCGATCTAGTTCTTCGAAATTGTGAAGTGAGTTGACCGGTTGGCAAACAAAAAAAGCTATCTCTAAATTGGGAAGGCCTCCATCAGATATCTAGAGTTCTTGGATTTAGAGCATACAAATTAACATATATGGATGGAAAAACCATCCCTATGGAACACTATCTACTTAAAAAAAGTACTACCCGTAAGTACCTTCTTCCAAAAACTTATCACTTTTGGCTAAAACCCCTCCCTTCTCTCTTAGAAACTTATTTGACATTTTAAAGAAATCTTTTAACATGCGACAACCAGTCGCCCTAATGGGCTTTAAGCCCAAAAAGTGATACTCGATAATAGAGATCACCATAATGACTTCCAAAATAATACATGTCACTTATACCTTATCTCGATGGAATGCCTACTTTTGTGCGGCACCTAGTCATCCAACCGACCACCAAATCCAACAAAGTGACACTAAGTCACTTCAAATGCCACCAAGGCCCCAAACCATTTATTTGCCTTCTGGGTTAAACATCTTACAAATACAACCACTTACTTCAAATCACCAATCACATATTCTAAGTTATAGATATCACATAAATGTCTGATAACAAGGCAACCATCATTTGAACATAATCAAATCTTTTATTGATCAAAGGTATTTGCAAAAAAACAAGTCACTCAGCCGCAAGAGTAACAAAGCTTTTTACAAAAAAGTTAGTTTTCTTTGGCCGATGAAACCGCCTACTCGCCAGCCTCATCACCCGACTCTCTTATTTCAGTTTCCTTAAGCGCAAAAGTAATAAAGGCTGTGTCCTTTGTCGTCCTTCCTCTACCTCTTACTGACATGGCATCAGTACATTAAAGCTTTCAAGCGGCACACACAATCGACCTAAGTCAATTACTCTTAAATCGAGAGTACCTCACAACAATTGCACCCTGTAAAGAGCGCTACACCTATATGAGTCCACAACAGCAAACAGTTATCAAAATTTATTCTTTTTGCCTTTTCAGCTCTACCTGATGGCAACCTTCCATTTTGCTAAGTTGCACCTCTAATTAACTAACCTAAGATTTGGTTGATTTTGGCTCTACATCACGCTTCTCAAGTTTCTTTATAGAATGCGCAGCTGCTGCTCAACTTTTTCCACCTTAAGAAGTAGCTGTGTAATCTCGAACAATAGTCTCTCCTTAATTTCCTTCAAAGAGGCCTTCAACTTGGCTTTTGCCTCATTAGACTTCAGCAGCTGGTCATCCAGCTCTACTATCTTCACTACCTGCTGGTTGAATTTCTCTTGCCAACTTGTCATTTAGCACATATACATTGTTTGGCAATGAAGTGCCTGCATCAAAATACACCAAACATCAACATTATATTCTTCTCTTTACACTATATAGCAAACTTCTCAGAAAATCCTCACTTCTACCAAACCAACTAGAGTAACGTTCAAATTCTACACAAGCCCTCTTCTATTCAAGAACTCCCTATCACTGGGAGCCATCCCCTTCATTGCCCACCTAAAGGTAAACTCAACATCTGACACTCTCTCTTCCTTAAGAATCTCAGGCATAACTTAACCCTTAGAACTTGAATTGCCATGAATTAAGTGTAGCTTAGTTAAAGGGTTGCTCGACTTTGAAGATACCCTACTTATCAGAATAAGGCCTTCACTCGACCTAACCTATTCTACATCGAAAAGTGTAATAGGCATAAGTACAGTAGCCATAGCAGACAAAGCAATAGTACTGCCCTTCTGGCACGATTGTCATTTCAGGCATGGCCTCTTTCGGTTGCTTTTCTCTAACCTTGCATTTTTCTTTGTGCTAACGTGCAGTCGTCCTTTCTACAATCGGCTGCTTTGTCACCTTTTTAGGTAGAGGCATTTGTATCACATTTTTCCCTAGCCAACCACAACACAAAGCTATATAAGTTACCAATTTTTTTATTCAGAGCAAATACCAAAGAAAATACCTTCTTCAGCCCGGTGAATGAAAGGATGGTCCTTCCTACACTTTTACTTGAACAATCGATAAATGACTCATCTACATCCTTCTCGACAATCTACCCATCAGATATTCCAATCCCCTCTTCTATCACATCCTTTATTCCCTCTTCTACCATACCTTCACCTACATACATAACATGTTGTCATTAAACACTGCACGCTAAAATCGCAAATGACACAGATTTACTATTAACACACTTACCAGTCATACTACTATGCTCTTTAAACAAACATCATTTTTTTCATTGACTTAGAGCTGGCACCAGCCTTTTCAGCATGTCAGATAGGTCCTGCCCTAAACAGCCTCTTTGTATATTTTCAAGAGTCAAGTATTGTCTACAGCTCACTCATCCACCCTTAAAAAATTCTACCTGCTCTTGGTCTTAGTCATTTGAGCTCGATCTCTCATTGTTGGATGCTGACCTGTGACCCCATCTAACCAAAAAGCCCCACGATGTACCCGTCTTTTTTTCACCATAAAAAATGCTCTCTCTTCATATGGGCATTTGATGGTATGTCTACCACTAATTTTCCTTCTTCCCTAGCTTGAAGAAAGTATAAACATGGCTCACCTTGCTTAAAAAATACAACTCCCTCACCACCCCTATCTAAGGTAGCCATCCCTTCTCTTTGCAGACAATGAAGTATGTCACCAAGATTGCCCAATTGTTCGACTTCAGCTAGTTGGGTGAAAAGTTGTACCTCCTCAGAAGGGCATTGTAGAAAAGCTCCAGAGGCAGATGGAAACCACCCTTAAAAATGAGAGAGATAGAATGCTACACTATCCCTTTTAGCAAATGTGGCCCTCTGATCTAACGTCGCTTTTATTACTTCATATCTTTCCAAATCTATGCCCTATCATGCATCCACCTACAAATCGTTTGCATATTCACAGAGTCCACATATCTCTCCACAGGCTCTGTGTCTAAATCCACCACCAACTCTTCTATGCTACTAGTCACCTCTTTAGACTCCTGTTTGTTTGACCCATCATCAACCTGCTCGCCCTTTCACTCGACTGCCATTGTTTCTCTTAAATCTTCTTCTTCAACCATTGGTCGACCAACCATTCGTCCCTAACTTAACCAATTAACTACTCTCCTCGCTTCTTTCCCAGCCTCTTTTCATTTGTTCTTCCTTGTGACCGATTTGACATATAGCCTCTAGCCCTCCTTTGCCATCCACCCCTCACACAAAACCTTTTTTAACCTAACATAAACATTAATTAAATACAGAAACCAAAACTTACTGGACCTCTTTTTTCTCAACTAGCACCGGCAGTACTCTTTGCTAGCACCACCACCCCCTCGCTCGCTGCCAACACAACACAGCAAAACACATTAATATCTACCAAAAAACATAATACTACTCACTCTTCGATTCCTCTAACATCGAACTTACCCTTGATTCCTTGTAAAACCAATGACCACCAATAATAACTAGAGTCTTTGACCTTTTTTTTTCTTCTATCTTGCACAGGCACTATACTTTCATCCTACCCCATACCTCTCTTAAATAGCCAAAAGCCTATCATTCCGCTTTCCACCAAGCACTTGTGTCTACCCCTAATTAATCCTTCTTTCATCACGCCGTGACACTACCATCTTGTCCCTCCATTTTTATTCCCCTATCGTCATGTCTTCTTCCACGATTGCCTCTCTATCTTTTATCGTGCTGTATCCCTAAAACGATACCCTTTACATTCTCCCTACATGCCATGTGTCAACCCCTCATTCTTTCTTTCTCTATCATGGTATTGAAATATTAGATGTCTGCATTCCTCTCTTAACTGTCACACTACAATTACAGCTATAATAACTAACACCCTACACCTTTTTAAAATTCTTGCCTTCCCATATGCTAAAACAACCCTCGCCAAAGTCTAAAATGTAGTTACTTCATAACTGTCTTTAGGATATAAGAGGGGATAATTGTTATACTATTTGGACGATTGATTAATTGTTTCATCGCCTAAATAGTCATCTCAAACAAAAGCCTTACCAAGTTGTCTCAACAATCGCCAAAGCATAAAGGGACAGTGATGTGACCATCTGATAATAACATCACCTCGAGGACTAAAACCTTTGAATGAAGGTCGATTGGTAGACCCGACCATAAGGCACCATAGCCTGACAGCTAGCACGATGCTAGTTGTCTCCCTATTGAGTCATTTGACACCATGTCCCTAGCAATGCTTATAAAAGTATAAGTAAACCCAAAGGTAAGGTAGATCCTTTCCATATTAAGTCTTTTTTATTATATTATCATATGAAAATCGAGAGGCTGACTTAACCATCAGAGAGTGTCCTAGAGTACCAACTCTAGGACCATCTGACCCTTTTTGTGTTGCAAGGCCGTAATCGACCTGTCGAAAGACAAGCATCAACATCCTACCTTTAGTAATTACAATTCCAAGAATGACTAAGAAATTGAACATAGCACCGTACTAAAGAAATAAGATCTGCGAAACACATAAAGCAACTACAAATAAATGCAGGATTAAACTAATGGTAAAAAATAGACTTTTTTAACCATTTAGGTATTCTTTAGCAAAGCCAACTAAATTAAACTTAAAACTCAGCTCAAAGTAGCCGTCAAAAACCAAAATGATACATAAAAAATATTAGTAGTCTTTTAATAGGATAAATATATATATCAATGCATTAAGGGTTAGAATGATATGAAATGAAATAACAAAAAATTCTCTAAATCTTTATTCTCTCTTTGTCTTTCTCTCTACTCTATTTTAATTCTTTTTGGTAGCATTAGGTGGTTATTCTAACAAGATTTAGCTGCTAATATTTTTTTTGTCATGTTATCCATTAATCATTAATCATCAGAATTTGAAAATAAAAAAACTAATTATATGTCAACAAAATTAAAAAAAAAACAAAATATTTAGAATTTATCCATATCATAAAAAAAATACCTTTATTTGATGGACTTTTGTAATCATTGAACAAAAGTTTGGAGTAGATAAAGGTCTAGACATTCTTCTAGAAGCAACTGTAAATTAATTTGGCATTTTTTTAAAGAGCTAATTAACAATCCCTTGCAATATATATGCTTAC
>JAQSVH010210853.1:0-14931 GCA_029448705.1 Adansonia digitata
ATTTGATGTCGTATCTTTGTATTTACCTTTGATATGATCCTTAGGCCTTCTTTGACATCCTAAAATACCTTTTTCGCTGGGCGACCCTGTCGCCTGGCGATCATCGCCCCCTCTTACGTTTATACTCTAGATTATTAAAAATTAGCCCGGACAAAATAAGGTGTCTACAATCTTGCATGTCTTTATAGACAAAACAAATTTCTCTTTCTTCATCTCTTTCTACTTTCACATTTTTTTGCCTCTTCATATTACTTTTTCTTCGTTCTTCAAGGCAAATTTGGAGTTTTTAAACTATTATTCCCTTTGAAAAAGTTTGGTTATTTAAACTTTCTTTATTCTTTTCTTTGATGGAATTTGAAATTTGAAATTTGAACTTTGATTGGCCTTTAACTTTGCTTTATGACAACCAATTCGTTATTCTTGTAACTTTAAAGCCTGACTTGCCCCTTTTATTTTTAAAGCTTTGCTTTGTTTGCCCCCAATGAGAAAGGTGGTCCTTGATTAAGGATTAAAGAAAGAAATAAATCATCAAGCTCAAAGGGAACTATAAGAGGAATATATATATATATTTTGGTTTATGCAAGGATAGAGAAAGATGGCCATTCGTTATCTTAAACAAAACCATTTGAACTAGGAAGAATTTCGCTAGGAAAAATGATGGAATTTTTTAAATCATTTTAAGTATTTTAATAATATATTGTTGCAATCATCTTTTTCTTTTTTTTTCTTTTTTTTCTTTTTTTCTCTTCATCTTCATTTTTTTTCAATATTTAGGCTTAAAGAATGCCACTTGAAATTATTGGCTCTATAGCCACTAACGAATCTAGGTTTTGGATGGGCGCTTTTATAAAAAAAATCAAATTGGTATAGGAAAACTTCGAATTTCATATCTTATTTATAAGATATTGGATTAGAAATAATTTTATCCCAAGGAAAAGGTATTTTTGGCTTACGTTTGTTCTCGCTCTTCCTGAATCAAGGATTTGGAAGAGTGTCATAGAAGTTATGGTAAAAGGTTATTCACATGAGAGAGATGTTAGAATTACTAACTATGGCATCTGAATTTTTTAAAAGTATAACTTGACTGTTCGTTCTTCAAAAAAATCCCAAAAGAAACATTTATGTATGAAAGGTATATGATTGCAAAAGGTTTATAGTTGGATGGAGGCAATCGTATATATGGAAGTGAATGACCTTTTTAAGAGAGTACAATCTTGGTAATCGTCTATTAAAGAAATTTTCAAATTGTTCTTATGATCCTCGATATTAGAAATCATTATTGACATTATTCACGGTCCATGATAGTATGCATAATATTCATAAATCAAAATTTATTTCAAAATTCATAATATCTATAAAAAATATGCAAAATTTTAAAGTTAAGATAGAAACAACCCTTGCTTGCCATACTACCATAAGGTGGATGACATTTAGACCAATCATCTTTGACAAGTATCCACCAACTCATCAAATTTTGTCGAGCAAGCATCCTTCTGGGCTTGCAATTTGCTTTTCCTTCTAGGGTTTGCCTTTTTTTTTATCATGGATGAGTTTTAACTCCACTAAAAACTTTGAATATGCCACCAAAAATTTGAAAAATCTTTAAAATGCTTTAAATTTCACCACTGAAGACTTCGAAAAAACTTCTACGATGTTTTGAATATCACCATCGAAGCTTTGTCTTTGAATATCACCATTAAAGCTTTTTCTTTGAATATCACCGTTAAAGACTTAAAAAACTCTTTTGAATGCATCGAATATCACCATCGAAGCATTGTGCATGCTTTAAATATCATCATTAAAGACTTGTGGATGCTTCAAATATCACTATCGAAGACTTATGGATGCTTCGAATATCACCATTAAAGATTTATAAATGCTTCGAATATCACCATCGAAGAGTTGTGGATGCTTCAAATATCACCATTGACGATTTATTTTCTAAAATTTTAAACTGCTTTGGATTTCAACGTTGAAGACAAATTCTTTTAAAATGATTCGGATTTCACCACCAAAGACTTTAGAAATATGTTATTTCTCTATGATTAATGCAAATATAATGATTGTAAAAATGATGACATTGATCATAAAATTGCATTATAGAAAACGATGCAATGCTCACGAAACAATGCAAAATGTAAATATTAGTAAAAAGATACATAGAGAATAAATGATACAAATGCCAATATCACCTAAGTGGTACAGAAGATTGTGAAATGAAGCAAATATCAAAGTATTGGACAAAGCAAATGCTATTAATGATGAAAAAATTGAAATTCTATTTGGCTATGTATCCAATCCAACTTTAATTCCCCCGTACTTAGAGGAAAATTAGTCTTTTTTCAATTTTTTTCACCATTTACCCAATGAGTTTTAAATTCTCAATGTCAAATTTTAATCATTTTCCTATTCATGGGTTAGGTTTTTATCTTGATTCGATGCCATTTAATCAAAAGAAAGCTTGTTTCTTTTTCATGGCACTTTTTAAAATTTTTCCCAAATGATTATTATATTAAAAAATAAATTTTTTGAACCTTAGGACTAAAAGCATGTCACGTTCAAATCTATTGATGACTAATGATCTTCTATTGAAAATTTTCCTAAATGATAATTTGTCTTTCTCAAAATGTGTTGAAAAACCAAGAAACTTTATTTGGCCTAAAAATTTCAAAACAGATAGGATACATGCCTTACTTTCCTAGGAACAAATGTATCAGGTCATATGAAACATGAATTTCTTTAAAAATCAAACAAATTTAATGTTCCTTTAAGTCTCCTGATTGTTAACACTTTGATGAGTACCAAGACTGGTTGTAAAGGGTTCAAAATCAGAAGGTCAAGCTAGAAAGAAGATGGATTTAATTTTCAAAATCAATATGGTCAAGCCAGAAAGAATATGGATTTAATTTTCAAAATTAATATCTCCAACTGAGAATTGATAACCCAAGTTAATTAGGGATTTTTGGGTGTCCTGAAATTTCTTTGAAATAATTTTTCTCCTTGTGAGATTTTGGTAATTCCTATAAATGATACCAATGATTCTCTTACTTCACTCTAATTTATAAGCATGTTTCACTTTCCAGTATATCACCAATGGGAATGGAATGATTTGCATTTTAAATAGAATTTTGTGCTTAATTCTTTAAAATATGCAATGATAGGTAATAGGCTATATTTAAATATGGTCAAAAGGGAATGTAACTCAAAAATGTTTATTGGGAACATGGGGTAATTTTGTTTAATCACATTGCCCTAAAATATAAGTCATAAGAAACTTCTAGAAGTTAGTAACAAAATTCATGTTTCGAGTACTAAAAAAAGGAATGGGACTTTGCCACAATCTTACCACACATCTAATTACCATAATTAGGTTCCCTAAAAAAAACATTTCATTTATTTGATTTTCAAAGAAACTCATAAATTTTTGAGAACTCTAATCTATCACTCCTAACCTATGGAATCATAATTTAGGAATTTTAAAGTTATTCCCCTATAGTATTAAGTCTTTCCAATGATCCCGGTTCATTTACAAGGAAATAAATGTAAGGGCATAAGCCCTTTTTCAATATCGATCATGTTTTTGAAATATATTCTTAAAACATTTAATATGCATGCTTTACAAAATAACACCAAATCAAAGACAAGGCCTTTTCAAAATAAGGGTTGCACAACTTACTATAACATGTATTCCTTTCTTACAAACCCGACTATTTATAATACTTATCTTCTGTTCATATGTCCATCAATGATATCAGGCTTTCCCCACCTCGAAGCTTAATTTCTTATCCCTAATGAGGTCTTGGACTTTGTACTTAAGAGTAGAACAATCCTCTTTGCAATAGCCTGAATTACCAAATTGATATTCATAATACTAGCTGACATTATACCAATCCGAATACGGGGGCTTCAGAGGCTCAGTTTGAATAGCTGTTAAGAGGTCATTCTTGAGCTCGAGGAAAAGCTCTGCATAAGAGATGGGTGTCAAGAATGCCCTAAGGATGAAAGACACTTTAATGTATTTCATTAATTTGAATTGATTATTTATATATTTTCTAGTTTTCATTACATCATTGTTATTTCATCCTCATTTAGATTTACATGTTAAATTAAATGTAAGCAAATATGGCTCATTAACTACTTGTGTTTATCCCATTAGAATGCTGCATATAATGGACTTTATATGTAGGAAGACAGCATTCTAAGGTAAGTAGTTTAAATCGATAGTCCATAGTTTATGGGTTTAATGATAGCAATTAACACATGTTAAGACTATTATGTTATCTAAATCCAATTAGGGAGATGGCTTGTTTTGGTCATTTGAAATGGTTTAACTCCTAAATAGAGACAGGTATATTACCTAGAGATGGTGATATATTGGACTAGAACAAAGTGTAATTAGTCCATTAATATGTCCATTTACATGGTTAATTCACTTTTGACATTCATTGTGTAATTACCTTAATCCTAAGTAAGTAATTAACTCTGCATGTAAAACTTGTATGGTTTGATGTTCCAAAGGCTAAAGCATCTCAAAGTAGTAACTACCAGACCGATTCATTAGCCATATGACTTATACTCGATCAGAGCTTTATTATAGATATGGAACCATAGCTTTCATAAAGAGTTAAGGTTATCCTCTTAAAAGGCATTATATGATATCATAAAAATGGACAAGGCCTCGGTCATTTGTATGTCAAATGATAAATTATTCATATATAGTAAACAATCATTTTCACATAGAGAGTAAAATAGAACTTTAAGATAACGTGATCAAGTAAGTAAAATGGACTTTACCTTAAATTGATCATGGATATCATATGAGGGTATTACACAAATGACAAGGTCTTTGGACTAAAATGCTATTTATAAAGCTTACGTAATACGACATATAATTGTGAGTACAGCCTTAGGCCTATAGTAGTATGACTCTGAGATTAATAATTATGTGATTAATTATTCGAGATAGAATAACTAATACATATATTATTGGAGCCAATTATATATATATCCAATTGGTCTCTCCATTAGCTTAATATAATTCCTTAAAGGTTGGTTATTGATCGAAATATCGGAGAAGATTCTCGATATGGTAAAATGTTACGCTAAATTCACTCACTTTAGAAGTGTGGACGTTTTCTTCAGTAAATAAATGAAAATGATTTTTGGTATTATTTATTTAGAGTATATATTTAATTTGATTATATATTTATTTAGACAAGAATTAGTAATTTAAATTAATTATATTTATCAAAAGATAAATATAAGAATTAATTTAAATTAAATAAATATTGGAAATTAATTATTTATATAATTAATTTAATATCGATTAAGACTTATTTAAATATTTATTTATAAATTAAATATAGATAATATTATAAATAAATGAAAATTTTATTTTATTTTTTATTTTAATTTAGGATTAAATTAATTATTTTATTATAGTTAATTTTATTTTAATAATTAGTACATAACTATTCTATTTGAATAAAATTGCCATGATTTTATTTTGAATTAGAATTGGAGTTATAAAAAATTATTAGGGTAAATAAAATTAATAGTTTAATTAGAATTAATTAATATTCAGATTAAATAGGCTAAATTCTATAAAAGAAATTTGGGCTTAAATATTGTTTATGGACACTAGGGTTTAGGCCAAATTATATGGGCACCCATACTAGGGTTGGCATCATATGGGTTTTATGGAATTAATAAAATTAGGGTTACCTTGTTACCTGAAATAAATAAAAGGTTTATGCCAAGGCATTTTTTTTCTTAGACTTTATGGCCACACCTAAAGGTTTCTAATCGCAATATCTCGTAATTCTATACCTAGTGGCATAAGGTGATCATTAAGCAAAATCAAGCCATACGAATCTAGTGTTGATCAAGACAAAGAGTGCCCACACACTCTACTATTCGGGAATTGGAGAATAGCAGAGAAGGCTAATTAGTTTAAGCTTTCACATGAATTTATAAATTCTTAGACGGCATCTTTAGATTTACAACTCAAGCAACCAATTAAGATGGTTTTATTGTATATAACAACATGATTTAGTACGATCAGATTAAAATTTTTAAAAATTTTGCTACGCATCTAATCAAATTTTCCTATAATTGATATCCGAGCTAGATCATGATTATGTTATATACATAAAACTTTTAATCAAAATTCTACTTAAATATGTATTGATTTAATTATTGCAGAGTCGGCATTCTAGGATTTCTATTATGTTGTTTATCATGATATCTATTATTTTTTTCCTGATCATGATCCCTTAGATTTTAGAATTAATGTATTTAGGCTTTTATTAGGTTTGTAATTAGATGTGGTCTATCATTACCACATAGGTCCGTTTTTTATTTTCTTTAAATTTTTATGTAAATTGTACATGGAAAATGAAAATCTAAAAGCCTTAAATTATTTTCAAATTAACATGTTTGTTTTCTGATAATTAGAAAGTAATCTAGAATCTCTATTTGGAACCGACGGCCTGATGGTGTGCAAATTTCTTGGGCGTAGGCATTCGTAATTGGAAAACCTTGAAAAACCAAAAACCTTAAAACCTTAACCCGAGCCTGCTAGGGTTCGAACCCTAGTAGCCTAAGCCACATATGATGCTACTAGGGTATGAACCCCAACACCAAGACGGCGAGGCACATGCCCACCCAACCTAATGGTGGGGTGTACGTACCTTAGGGGTGCGAGGTGCGTACCTTAGAGGTGCGAGGCTCACACCCACCCATCTGGGGGTGAAGTGTGTGCGCCCTAGGGGTACAGGGCACACATACCCTGAGTGTGCGAGTGTGTGCCTGAGGGTAGCCTATTAAGCCACCAGGGGTTGAATCATGATGATGATTATTAGACCTATGTGGGCCATGAGAGCCAAGATTCCAACCTCAACAGATTTTTTTGAGCGTTATATGTCAAAAATTCTCACAAGCAATGGGCTTGAGCCCCTAACTATTGAAGGATAGATGTTTTAGTCTAGATTTTTATCACATTATAAAGATGATTATTCTTAAATATTTTATGGATATGAACAAACAAATTACATGGATTAAAACCAATGCATGACGATGGAGCAAAAAGTTTAAGGCCTAAAGTATACTTTGGATAAAATTTTTTAGGATGGGATCATGGTTTGTCTGGTTAAATAATTTTTTGTCTATATGTTTTGTTGATGGATGTATGTATATGATTGATAACATGCCATATAGAATAAGTGAATGCCACTCATACTTATATTAATCATGCATGTTAAAACCTTACATGTTTTTAAAATATTAAGTGCGAGAGCGTTTCACACCAAACCTACGACCTCCATTGTTGATCCATATGTGGAAGCATGGTAACTCCTTGTGCCAATTCTGCCCTGGCCATGCCCTTCGGTAGGTGGTCAACCGTTATCGGTATACTAGATTAGATCTCCTATGTGGAAAAATGCTTAGGCATGTTCTATTCGAGATCATCCCTCGATGACTTAAATAGTGCATGGAGTAAGTTTCGTAATAAATGTTTATAGACTCAAGACTGATTTAATGATAACCTCCTTTTGGAGCTCTATTAGTTAAACTAGTGGCCAGATAAATGGTTATTAATATATGTCTTAACCTAGAAGGATTTAAGGTAACATATTAATTGGATGGGATCCATATTTTTAGCTATAGGAATTATGATCACCCTTTGGTTGCTTAAGACAATAAATGCTAAAAATTACTATTGCAATGCAACATTTTTTTAAGGATATAATGTAGAAACATATATTTATCTCTGTTTAATTGCTAAATATTTGATTTATATTTGTTTGAGCATAACTATAATGCTTCAAATACATTTATTTGTTTCGATTCAAAATGTCACCCATACCTCTTTTTAAATTCTCACTGATAACAAATTGAATGAAGATAATTTTATAGACTGGAAAAGAATCCGTTTATCGTTCTCAGCTATAAGAAACAAAAGTTTGCACTTGATGAACCTTGCCCACCTGAGCCTCCACATGATGACTTAATGGATAAGCTTTCTTACTTTACACTCATTAGAAAGAGTCCAATGACATAAGACGTTGCTATATGTGGCTAGCATGTCAAATGCTTTGCAAAAGCAATATGAGAACTACAAAAGCAACTTGAGAACTATGTCATCGCTAAATAGATCATGGAAATTTAGAAGATATGTTTAAAGGCCAAGTCAACTTGGCTAGACAATCTGCTATTACAAATTTAATGAACTATAGGCAAAAAGTAATAATTTCACTAAAAAATCATATGTTCACGCTTATGGGATACTTTATTGAGCCTACTGAAAATGATGCTAAGTTGGAACATAACACTTAAAATGAGATGGTGTTTAAAACACTTTCTATGGATTTTGCAAGCTTTTAGGTTGCTTATAATCTAAAAAGCAAAGAGTCAGGTCTCACTGAACTCATGAAGGAGTTACAAGGTGAAGACAAATATGGCTATTACTTCTGATTTTGGTTCTGGGAAGAAGAAAATGAAAATGCAAAACTATAAGAAATAAAGGACTTCTAAGTCTTCTATTTTTCCTTCATTTGAAAGTAAAAAGAAAAAAAAAAGAAGAAGCCAAAGAACCCTAAAAAGTCAAATACTTCTATTGTGGAAAGTTTGGTCACTTCAAGAAGACTTGCAAGGAATTCCTAGCTTATAAGGGCAAAGAAGGTAAGGATCTGCTTTACATTTAAGCTTCCTTAGTGTAAGATTCAGAAAACACTTGGTTATTAATTCTGAAGCCACTAATTATGTTTATGTTTTTTTTATAAGGGTTTAAGGAAACAAAAAGTCTGCTTGATGGGAACTCTTATTACGAACCGATAATGGGAGCATGGTTTTAGTAGAAACAGTGGTAGATGCAGATCTTTGTTTTTATGAAATTAAATGTATTTTGTTAAAAGACTATTTTATGTTCCTAATTCTAAAAGGAAGCTTATTCGGTCACTTATTTAATAGAAGATTCTTACTTAGTTTCTTTTAATAAAACTATAATATTCATAAAAACAAGTCTGTATCTGTTTTGGAAGAATGGATGGTAATCTTTATTTGATCAAACCAAAGATGTACTTTTGCTAAACACTAAATTAACAAATAACTCTAAAAGGTTAAAAACGTCTTACTCTAATGAGGTGTACCTTTGGCATTTAAGACTTGGTCATATTAACCAAGAAAGGATTCAAAGATTACTAAATGATGGTCCAATAAAATCTCTAAAGGAGGTACATTTTCCCCAATGTGAATTTAATCTAAAAGGTAAAATGAGAAAGAGGTCTTTTGGAGCAAAAGGTACAAGGGCCAAAAAACTTCTAGAAATTATGCACACTAACGTATGTGGCCCCATGAACATCAAAGCATGAAAAAGGTATGAGTACTATGTATCATTCATAAATGATTACCCACAATTTGCATATGTGTACCTGATGCATCGTAAGAGCAAAATCTTTGATAAATTTAAAGAGTATCACATGAAAGTGGAGAAGCAATTAGGTAAATCCATTGAGACATTTCAATCCAATCGAGGTACCTTTTCGATGAATTTCTAGAATACCTCATGGAAAATGAGATTTTATCACAATTGACTACACCAAGTACTCCACAATAGAATGGTGTAGTAGAAGGAAGAAATACGATCTTATTGAATATTATACAGTCCATGATGAGTTATTCAACACCCCTAATATCTTTTTAAGGATATGTACTACAAGCAGCATGTTATATTCTAAATGAAGTTCTTAGTAAATTAGTTCTTAAAACCCTATACAAGTCGTAGAAGGGTAAGAAACCCTTCTTTAGACATTGAAAATATGAGGCTGCCTAGCATATTATTGGATAATGAAGCAAAAAAGATGAAATCTTATTCAAAACTATGCATGTTTGTAAGGTATCCCAAGAGAACAAATGGAGGACTATTTATAACTCGAAAGAATAAAAAGTCATTGCATCAACCCATATAGCATTCTTTGAGGAAAGTTACATGAATAACCTTAAGCATCCAAGTAGAGTGGCGTTCAAGAAACTGTTGGGAAATAAATTTACTATACAGATTTCAATTTTCGATTTTATTCCAAGTTCCAAAGAAAAAAATGCAAACGAGCAACCACCTAGAAGTTTTATCATAATAGAAGGGTTTCTAAGAAACCTAATTTCTTCATGTACGATGGTGAGATTTATCAATCTGAGGCCATGGAACATGAAGATGATCCAGTCACTTATGATAAAGCTATGAATGATGTTGATTATTGAGATGGATTTAATGAAATCTAATTCCGTCTAGGAGCTTATAGACTTTCCCGAAAGGGTGTAAGTGGGTTTATAAGAGAGAAAAGAATGCTAAAGGAAAGTCAAAACCTTTAATCTAGACTAGTAGCAAACGAATACATGCAAAAGGCTAGTATCGACTACAATGAAACCTTTTCATTTACTATGATGCTAAAGTCCATTCACATTCTTTTATCCATTGCAATAGCTCTTGATTATAAGATTTGGCAAATGGATGTCAAGACTACATTCTTGAATGGACATCTTGACAAGAGCATCTATACGATACAACCAAATAGGTTTATAGTAAAAGGCCAAGAAGCGAAAGTTTGCAAGCTATTTAGATCTATTTATAGATTAAAGCAAGCCTTAGGCACATGGAACCAAAGATTTGACCAAGCAATCAAGGCCTTTGGATTTGAGCAAAACATTGATGAACTTAGTTTTTATAAACATATTAAAAAGGGTAAAGTGGTCTTTCTAGATTTATACGTTGATGATATACTACTCATTAGGAATGGTGCAAGAAACTTGTCATCGATCAAACTGTGGTCGTCGTAACAATTTGAAATGGAGGATTTAGGGGAAGCTAATTATGTTCTAGGCATTTATCTCTTTATAGATCAAAATAATAGGATGATAGCTTTATCCCAAGCTTCATACGTTAACAAAATTATTAAAAGGTATGCAATGCAAAATGCCAAGAAGGGTTCACAACCCTCTATGATAGGATTCACTCTTTCATTAAATGATTGCCTTAAGACATCTAAAGAAAGAGAATGCATGAAGAAAGTCCCTTATGCATTCATTATTGACAGACTTATATTCACTATGCTTTACAAACAACCAAATATTTGTTATGCGATTGGTATTGTAAGTCGATTTTGGTCGAACCCTAATAATAAGCATTGGTAAGTCGTAAAGTACATGCTTAAGTACCTTAGAGAAATGAGGAACTATTTGTTGGTATATTCCAAGAGAGATCTAACACCTATGGAATATATGAATTCAGACTTCCAAACTTGGAAGGATTTAAGGAAATCAATTTTCGAGTCTGTATTTATCCTAGGAAGAGGTCCATTGTGTAGGGAAATGTAAAACAAACTTGTATGGCTGACTCCACAATGGTAGCAGAATATGTGGCTAGCTCTGAAGTGTCTGAGGAAGCAACTTGGCTTCGCAAGTTTCTTAAAAACCTTAAGGTAATTCCTACTATAGATATACCTATTACACTTTCTTATGATAATAGTGCAATAATAGCAAATACAAAGGAATCTAGACACCACAAAAAGACAAAACTTATAGACAGGAAATACCACATTATAAGAGAGTTAGTGATGGAAGAAGGTATTGAAGTTTGCAAAATTGTATCTAAGGACAACCTTGCTAATCCTTTTACTAAAACTCTAGTGGCTAGGAGTTTTGAAAGGTGCATTGAGGGTATGGAGATGTAAGATATGACTCATTTACTCCCTTAAGGTAAGTGGGAGATTGTTAGGAATGCCCTAAGGATGAAAGACATTTTGACATATTTCATTAATTTAAACTAATTATATATATATGTATTTGAGTTTTCATTATATCATTGCTATTTCATCCTTATTTAGATTTACATGTTAAATTAAATGTCAGCAAATATGGCTCATTGACTACTTGTGTTTATACCATTAGAATGTTGCATATAATGGACTTTATATAAGGGAGAACAACATTCTAAGGTAAGTAGTCTAAATCGATAATCCATAGTCTATAAGATTAATGTAAGCAATTAACTAATATTAAAATTATTTTGTCATCTAAATCCAATTAACGAGGTAGCTTGTCTTGGTCATCTAAAGCAATTCGGCTCTTAAGTAGAGACAGATATATTACGTAGAGGTGGTGATATGTTAGACTGGACCAAAGTGTCATTAGTCCATTAATAAGTCTATTTACATGGATTAATTCACTTGTGACATTCATTCTATAATTACCTTAATCCTGAGTAAGTAACTGACGCCATGTGTATAACTTGTATGCTTTAACGTTCCAAAGACTAAAGCATCTCAAAGTAGTAAGCTACTAGACTGGTTCATTGGCCATATGACATATACTCGATAGGAGCTTTACTTATAGATATGGAATCATAGCTTTCATACAGAGTTAAGGTTAGTTTCTTAATAGGCATTATACGATATAGTGTAAATGGGCAAAGCCTTGGTCATTTGTATGTCAAACGATAAATTGTTCACACATGGTGAACAATCATTTTCACATGGAGAGTATAATGAAACTTTAAGATAAGGTGATCAAAAAGGTAAAATGGGCTTTTAACCTTAAGTTGATTACAGATATCATATGAGGGTATTACATAAATGACAAAGTCATTAGACAAAAAGGCTATTTATAAAGCTTACATAATACGATATGTAATTGGGAGTGCAGACTCAGTCAGGTATTTAGTGGTATGACTTTGAGATTAATAATTATGTGATTAATTATTTAAGATAGAATAATTAATACATAGATTATTGGAGCCTAGCTATATATGTCCAATTGGTCCCTCCACTAGTTCAATATAATTTCTTAACGATTGGTTATTGATCGAAATATCCAGGATGGAATATTCTCAACATGGTAAGAGGTACGTTGGATTCACCACTTTAGGAATATGGGCATTTTCTTCAGTAAATAAATGAAAATGATTTTTTGGTATTATTTATTTAGAATATATTTTTAATTCGATTAAATATTTATTTAGACAAGAATTAGTAATTTTGATTCATTATATTTATCTTTTGATAAATATAGAAATTAATTTAAATTAAATAGATATGGGAAATTAATTATTTATATGATTAATTTAATATTTATTTAGATTGGTTTAAATATTTATTTATAAATTAAATATGGATAATATTCTAAATAAATTTAAAAATTATTTTATCTATTTATTTTAATTTATGATTAAATAAATTATTTATTATAGTTAATCTTATTTTGATAATGAGTACATAATTATTCTATTCCAATAAAATTACCATGATTTTATTTTGAATTAGAATTAGAGTTATAAAAAATTATTGGGCTAAATAAAATTAAAAGTTTAATTAAAATTGATTAGTATTTAGAACAAATGGGCTAAATTACATAAAATAAATTTGGGCCTAAATATTGTCTATGGACACTATGGTTTGGGCTAAATCATAGTGAGCACCCATACTAGGGTTGGTACCACATATGGGTTTTATGGAATTAATAAAATAATTATTTTAATTAAAATTTAAAATTAAGGCTATCTTGTTCCCTTACATAAATGGCTTATGCATAAAGTTTTTTCCTAGACTTTTTGGTCACTTGATGTTTCTAGTCATAATATCTCACGATTCTAAACCTACTGGCACGAGGTGGTCATTAAAGAGAATCAAACCATACAAATTCAGAGTTGATTGAGATAAAGAGCGCCCGCACACTCTACCATTCAGGAATTGGAGAATAGTGGAGAAGGCTAGTTGATTGAAACTTTCACACAGTATAAGAATTCTTAGACAGAATCTTTAGATATGCAATTTAGTAACTGATTATAATGGTTTTATTGTATATAACAACATGATTTAGTATGACCGGATTACAAATTTTTAAAAATTTTATTGTACATCTGATCAGTTTTTCCAACAATGAGGATCTACCCAATCTGATTCCTATTCCACTTCTTACATCTACTTTGACCGCTCCCTTAGCACTCGACTTATGCACAGATGTGAAAGTCAATGTAACTGTAAGCATTAGTTGGTAAGGACTTGGGATGCACTAGATGCACTATTCATGTCATGATAATGAGGCTTATAAGGTTGACACAAATATTGATCAAAATTTTAAGTGGCTAGTTCATTTGGAAGACAGCTTGAATTTTTTCTTCTTTTTTAGTTGTTTTTCTTTTCTTTGCCATAGGCATAACACTAACTTTTGTCTTTCCTTTTTTGATAGCATTCTTAATCATTTCCTTGGCAACCACCATATGAACGAAATCTTTTATGGCACTTATTATGAGTTTATCAAGGAATGGATTTAACATTGTATTCAAAAATAAAGATGCTATCTCTTTTTCCAGCAAAGGTGGTTGTACTTGGGTTACTGCATCCCTCTATCTCTAGGCATATTGTGTGAATGTTTCTACTGATTTCTTCTCTATTTTCTATAAAAATAATCGATCTAATGCCAAATTTGAAATATGCTTATATTGTTAAAGAAAAGCATTAGCTAAGTCTATCCATGACTGTACCTAACTCTAATTCAAATTATTATACCATCTCATTATTGATCTTGACAAGCTTTCTTGGAAACAGTGAATAAGAAGCTTATCATTGTGTATATGCCCAGTTATTTTTCTAATATACATTTTGATGTGATCTAGCGAAGATATGGGGCCATTGAACTTTTCAAAACTTGGCATTTTAAACTTAGGAAGGAGGATTAGATTTGGTACCAAGCTCAATTCGTCTACATCCATATTGTTAACATCTTTACTCATTCTATTGCTTTGAGCCTCTAATGCGAACCTTAGGATGAAAACACAAACTAAAACCCGATTGGATGGAATTAAAACCCTAGGATCATCTTCAAAGTCAAGCAAAGAGAACTTGACCCCAATCAAACCTGCTGATTAGAACCAAAGTTATA
>JAQSVH010210955.1:3907-14919 GCA_029448705.1 Adansonia digitata
TTTGGTTTTGTATTTGGAAAGGAATTGGTAAGAGGGGGCAACTGCCTTGCCTGGCGTAGATTCGAGACGATGGGAACGTGACAAAACGCATAAGGGTGCCGCCCGTGAGCGAAAAGGTGTTCTGATATGAGCAAGCGCTTTGCCAATGGGATAAGATGGTCGCCCAATGCTTGTGCGCCAACTAGCTCAAGGTCTCCTTGCGTAATTGTAAGGTCAAAACCAACTAATTACCATAACCGGTGGGCTTATCAGCCTCCATGTCGCCCTGCTTTCCAGTAATTTCAACAACCATAATCCCTCTTTGTCGTCAAGCACCGGTGTTATTTTCCACACCCTTCCCTGCCTGCCTGCTCGCCCGCCCTTTGATTCTCAGCTGCTTAAGAGAATAAGTCAATGAAAATTGACTGCCAAATCGAAAGCTATTCGAAGTGACAATTTAGACCCTAATGGTCCTTTGTCCCTTTGACCGATGAGGTATAATTTTCTTCAAGCCTTTGTTGTTTGTTGTATATATGCAAGATTCCTCTGTTTGCATGTAGAGACGTGTTTTATAGAATGCTTACTATATTATACAAAATTTACAAACATATGACCAATGTAATAATGAAGCCAAAAAAATGGAAAAAAAATATATAAAAGGCAAGCTAAATGGAATGATTTGACTTCCAATCGGTATTGGGTGGCACTACCACCTCGTTGACATGGTCAACATATACGCACAAAAAAAAGAGGTTTGAGATGCTGACATTAACAGCAATGGTGAATGGGGACAAAGGGTAGAGTGAGGAAGCTTCATATTTCATCATTCAGAATACGTGCCTATTTCTCAATACTTCTGAAAAAAATAAAGGGAATAAAGTCGAATTTTAAATCTAATTTAGTTAGTTTATGAAATCAAGCTCTAAATCTTTATTAATTTCCATTTTCCAAGTAAAAATGCAATATCTTCAGCGATCGGCGGCAGCATACAGAGAAACTACCTATACCCACGATTCTGGAACATGGAGAACGACTTGAAGATAACACATGCAAAATAAAGTCATTTTGCTGACATGGTCATTTTTCATTGGGTCATGTCATGAGCCGATGAAAACCGTTCACTAAGGAAAGGAGTGGACCCTAAAACCTCCTCACTGAAGCTCTTCAAATAGGGATGTATCTATCTTTTTGAAGCCGTACTGGCTTTAGAGACAAGATTCAGGAGACTGCATGCAGACACACTGTAGGCAAGCAAGGCAGCCGTAATCAGGTATACCTTCTTAAGTTGTGTCCACAAATATTTGTTATCCTGTACAGCTGGCTCTCATTCGAGCTTCTCCAACTGAAAGAAAATGGGGACCAGGTTGAGATTCATAACAAAAAAAAGGCCTTGGCTAGTTCTAAAGCGTCGATGTCATCTGCAAGATTTTTATCAAAATATTTATGTACTTCAATTTTTCTAGACTTCCTTTTACGGCAACCTTGTCACCAACATCTCAATTAGATGACCAAGACTCTGCAGATGGCCTTTCAAAATGCATCACGGTTGCTTTCATCTCATTAGAATTATTAGGAACCTGTGAATTCAATACTTGAATCAACATATCAAGAGACTTAACCCGTCGGAAGTCCAATCCACCGTGCCACAACAAGCCTAACGAGTTGATGGCCAATCCTAGGATTTCTTATAAATATTTCTTTCAAAAATCCGGATTTTATTTTGGACTTTTTACTGTCAAAAGCCTAAATAACCCACTAACATAGCCTGTACGAGATCAAAAACTCCCAGCAATTCAGCATCTGAGAAGCTTCTTGCCTCACTGATCTTCAATCAGTAAGCAGAAGAGATAGTAAATGAGTCCAAAACTTTGTTTAGTTGATTCATACAACTACCCTTAAATGATAATATCTAACAAGTTTGAAATGAAAATCACTGCATCTGCAACCCTTTCCCTGATTCTCAAACTATGTCCTATTTGTAGAAGGAAAAAAGTAGCCAATCAAGGGAAACCTCGTTATTTTTCCACTTTCAGAAAATTTTATGTTAATCTCATGTTGAAAGACTCGAATACCTAACACGGTAGTAATACATTCAACCTTCTTCGTTTAGATACAAAAAACTGCTAAACACCATATGCATTAAACTAAAGGATCATCTTCAGTGGCGTTTATTGCCAGTTTGAAAATAAAGAAACAATTAACAGGATCCCTGCATCGTTCACTTTTTCACCTCCTCATATTGTGCTTCTTGGGCCTGGTCACCACCACCTTGAGCGCCTCCAGAAGAACCACCCTGGGAACCACCAGAACCACCAGCCATGTGCTCCCCAATCTTTGAGACAGCTTTATTTGCGGCATCAACCTTGGCCTTGATCTCATCAACATTCTCACCTTCCATTGCCTTCCTCAAATCCACAACAGCATCCTCTATTTGTTTCACAATTTCACTGGGAATCTTGTCCCTGTACTCATTCAAGCTCTTCTCTACACTATAAATAGTGGTGTCTGCAGTATTTTTGGTATCAATCAGAGCTTTTCTTTGTTGGTCCTTCTGCGCATGCAACTCGGCTTCCTTGACCATCTTCTCAATCTCATCGTCTGAGAGACCACCAGATGAACGGATGGTAATCTGCTGTTCTTTACCAGTGGCCTTATCCTTAGCAGAAACAGTGACGATGCCATTGGCATCAATGTCAAATGTCACTTCAATCTGAGGCATGCCTCTAGGAGCAGGGGGAATGCCTACCAAATCAAACTCACCCAACATCTTGTTGTCAGCAGCCATTTCACGCTCTCCTTGAAGTACCTTGATACCTACTTGAGTCTGATTATCAGCTGCTGTTGAGAACACCTGAAAATCAAGGAACCTCCATAAAAAATGAAACAAAAAGATAAACAATATTCATAATAGAACATAAGATTGGAAGCAATTAGACTACACTTATGTTAGAAACAAAAACAAAGACCAAACAATATTGTCAAACTTTTTGTGTCTCAAGGACTATTTAACCTTAGTTGAAATTGAATGTCTACTAAAGGAAAATTGCAAACAATCTGCATCAAAGATGCACCTGACTCTTCTTTGTTGGAATGGTTGTGTTGCGGTTGATTAGCCTTGTGAATACACCACCTAGTGTCTCAATACCGAGTGACAAAGGAGTGACATCAAGCAGAAGCAACTCTTTAACATCCCCACGAAGTATACCACCCTGAATTGCTGCTCCCATCGCGACCGCCTCGTCAGGATTCACGCCTTTGCTTGGACTCTTCCCAAAGATCCCTGAAACTACTTCCTGTACTTTAGGGACACGCGTCATCCCTCCAACAAGAAGAACCTCATCAACATCTTTTGTAGATATGCCAGCATCCTTCAAACAATTCTTACAAGGAGCCTTGGTCCTCTCAATCAAGTGATTTACCAAAGATTCAAACTTTGATCTGGTCAATGTGATATTCAAGTGTTTTGCCCCAGAAGCATCAGCTGTTATGAATGGCAGATTAATTTCAGTCTGCGATGTTGATGAGAGTTCGATCTTAGCCTTCTCAGCAGCTTCCCGAAGCCTCTGGAGTGCAAGTCTATCCTTTGAAAGATCAATTCCCTCAGTTTTCTTGAATTCACTCACCAAGAAATCCAGCAAGGCATTGTCAAAATCCTCTCCTCCCAAGAAAGTATCACCATTTGTTGCTTTGACCTGAGTATGATAAATATTATTACAACTGGCCTAATAATCACCAAAACAAACCCTCTTTGAATAGAAAAAAGCTGCATACCTCAAAGACACCGTTAGAAATCTCCAAAATTGAAATATCAAAAGTACCACCACCAAGATCAAAGACTGCAATGAGACCCTCCTTGTTGTTCATTCCATATGAAAGGGCAGCAGCAGTAGGCTCATTGATTATCCTCTGAACATCAAGGCCTGCAATTCTACCAGCATCCTTAGTTGCTTGCCTCTGGGCATCATTGAAATAAGCTGGAACAGTGATAACTGCTTTAGAAACACCCTTTCCAAGATAAGCCTCTGCAGTTTCTTTCATCTTGGTCAAAATAAATGCCCCAATTTGGCTAGGAGAATATTGCTGCCCATTTGCTTCAACCCATGCATCTCCATTGGGAGCCTTGACAATCTTGAAAGGAACCATTCCCATTTCTTTTTGTGTCTGGGGATCATCGTATCGTCTACCAATCAGACGCTTGGTTCCAAAAAGTGTATTCGTCGGATTGGTCACAGCCTGACGTTTTGCAGGGGTGCCCACAAGTAACTCCCCCTTCTGGTTGAAGGCAACAACGGATGGTGTGGTCCGTGCACCTTCTGAGTTCTCAATAACTTTGGGATTCTGAAATCAATAACAGCTTCAATCAGAAGTGGTCACAGAATAACTTCACCTTGCAAAGCTAACAAAAAACTGTCAAGACCATCCACCCACTGGTCTAATTCTTACCTTTCCCTCCATGACAGCAACACAAGAGTTGGTTGTACCCAAATCAATACCAATGACATCATTGCCAGCAGGTTTTGAACTGCACTAAAGGAGAAGGAAAAAAGTTATATTGAGCAATCACAAATTTACAACAAATAAACTATAATGAGAAACACCCAACCCATGGTTACCTGAAAGCTCTAGAAAAACTTGTCCAATTGATTGCTGTTGAGGTCTGGCCATTGCTAGTAAGCTGCACAACAACCAATTAAGCATAAGGCACCATCCATTTCATTCACTTTGAAAATTATTCAAGCACTTAGAAAGAGGGTTAAAATAACCATTTTCACACAAACAAATCTCAAGCAAAATTCAAGAAAGGAATTAAGCAAAAAGAAACCCAAAATCACTAAATAAATAAATAAATATATAGTCATCCTTTAATTTCCAAACATATTAAGGACGGTGTCATCCACTTTTTTTTTTTTAAATTATCTAAAATGCTTATTTATCAACTAATTTATATATTACCGTTTCCAGATAAATAAATAGTATTCGCAAAAGTTTCAGTTTAAATGAATTTTAAAAAATCAAACATATCTACTACTTTTTGTAACTTTCAGATCGATCAAATCTATATAAATTTTCCTTTCCTAGACAATTCTCGAATTTCCCAACAACCAAACAGAAGACAAAACGCGAAAGCACAGATCAATCAAGCAAATCACCAAAAATGAATATGAAAAGCTTTAAAGCAAAAAGGAAAAAGTGAAACTTACGCATCTATAGGCGGAGAGAGGTACAGACAGAGCATCACGGCGTCGAAATGAACGGAGAAGAGCCGCTGTAGCCATAGCTATACTTCAGAAAGATCAAGGAAGGATCAAAAGGGTATGGCAATGAGGGTGCTCTGTGAGTCAATATGAAATGAGAGGAAAAAGGTTTCAAAGGTTTAGGGTTTTGGGGCTTTTTTTAAATTTTTTTCTTTTTTATGAACCGAAATCGGAGTTATTGACATTTTTCGTTTAGAGATAAAAGGCCAACCCAACAGCTCCACGGATCTAACGGTTACTGTAGGCCACCTTGTTTTCCCTTTTTTTTTTTTTTAAACAAAGCCCGCGGTGCCAGAAAGTATACCCTTCGCGGAACCACGTTTCAGGTGACGGTGCTTCTGCTTTTATTTACTTCGCTGCCTATTTCTCTTCCATGGATAAACACAAGGAAAATACTCGTACTTTGAGGCTAGGATGAATATACATATATATATATATAATTATCACCGTACAATTCCGCAAAGTGTTAAGAGAAGTAATGTTTTTAGTTTATATTTTAAAAAATAATAAATAAATAAAATACATATTATTTTTTAATTTTATTTATTAAATTAAAAAATTTTACTAATAGTATATGTAAATTAATTTGTATATAATATATTGGTTTTTTTAATTCTTTTTAATTGAACATTGAGAAGATTAATTTTAAATGTCAAAACTAATATTTTCAATGATATTTAAAGTTATAGATTGAGCTAAGATCACTGAAATTAAAAATCTAATAATATATTACTATATTTACGTATCTCATTTTGATTCGAAATTAAAATTATTTGTAATTAGTAATTTTTGAGTCAAACTTTTAATTTAAAGTAACGAAATTATGAAAATTTTTGTTAATAAATACGTCAAATTTTATTTGTCTTTTTTAATCATAATTATTACTAAATCTGTATCAATTTGAAAGGATATCCAAGCAATGAGTAAGTATTGATCATAATTAAAAGAAAAACTAATTCAAAGTTATTATTTATTATATAACATTGTATTATTATTGCAATAATTAATAATTTTCAATGTATCAGATAAAACGTTAGTATATATAATAATAATAATAATAAAATTTTTAAAAAATTATATTTTAGATACTCGTTAGTAAATTTTTTTTGTTTTAAATAGGATGTTTTTATTCTTATCCAGCTTCCCAAGCTCACAATTCTTGCCTTTAGTGCATGCATAGTTCGTGATGAAGTAGTTCTAAATGTAATTCCTCAACTAAAAGCTAGTAATTCTTTTACAAACATTTAAATTCGTAAAAGCGAGAAAGGTGTGGCTTATAAAGTGGGGTTAAAAAGTCGGGTCAGATTGATCGGATTAAATGAATCGAAAATTAATGATTTGGTATATATTATAAAATTAAAAAATTTTTGAATTGATAAAAAAATTAATTGAATTAGTAAAACTCGAAAAAAAAATAAAAAATTGATTTTGAACTTATTTATTAAAATTTAAAATAAATGGTAAGATTTGAACTTTTTTATACTCCAGATCTATGTAAAGGCGCTGACAATTATGAGCCCAGGAAAAAATACCTTTAACTTCATTTTTAACACTTTCATCTCAAGTAATTTCTGTTATTACCTTCAAAAATTCAAGCCAAATTCCTGTTTTTACAGCATAATATTAAACTCGACTTCCAGATTCCTCACTTAAAGCGAAAGTTGAGACCAGGAAGCTGAACAGTGACATCATTGAAGAACCATCAAATGTACAAAAGGAGGACTTTAAAAGGTCAGTGTCAGTGAATCGCAAATACCTTGAAATTGAGATCGCAATAGAACTCAAAATATGTGTGTTTGTACTGTCAAAACTTCAATGGAACCACCTCCAGAATTGGACCTTCCAAAAGACAAAAATGATACAAGATACAACAGAATGGTAGAGAAAATGAGACTCACCTCTAAAGAAGCGCCTTCATCAACTCGAGCCTAAATAAGGGTAAGTGATAAACGAAGTATTCCAGTTTCATTCCGGCCAAAAGACGCGATTGTTAACTCTATTAGCGCATCCAATGGAACACTTTTGCTTATGTGATTGAGGAAGCAACAAAAAGCAATTGAGGTTGATTTAACGAAAATACCAAGGAAATGACTTTCTTTAAACCCTGTCAAATCCAGAAGTAACCACGTCTTTCTTGAATCCCAAAGGCTCTCTTGAGGAATGATCTCCTGTTAAGAGATCAACTTCTTCTCAAAGACCTCCTCCTATGCCAGGTAGTCAATCGGGTATAAAGAACAGGGAAAATGAAGCGTAGCAACACTAGAAGCAGCATCGCTACACACAGAACCATGACATTCCGGAAACCATCTTTCAGTGCAGGGTCCTTTGGCACCGTCCACGGAACTCCACCACGTTCATTCCGAACATTAAAATAAACAAAAAGCAAAGAGTTCGATGCCGCAACCTAAGATCTATCAACAAATAACAGCTTATATAATAAGGGATATGTAGATAAAAAATCAAAGCATTACCTCCAGTGATGATGGATAAAGGAAGGAATATTATAGAAAGGAAGAGAGGTAATAGAGTTTTCTATTAATTTGCTCAGACTGCCAGCTATCCAAACCAGCCTGAATTGCGGTAAACACGATTTGCTAGAAAGCCTACATTCTCTTTCAGCCTCCTCAAGCGTCCAATCAGCTCTTCAACGGAGCTGATGTCTTCACTTGCAAACCAATGTTTTAAAAGAACATTTGTCCTTTACTCGGGGGAATACTTGCTCCCCATGGGCAATTACCTGCATTTTGGTGAATAAATAAAAGCAAAGAGGGGTTAATTCTCATGGTTTTAATTGCGGAGCCAATGAACCAAAAGCTTAAATAAGTGGGAGTTCAACCAAACCACATCCCTGTGGCTAAATCAGAAATATGAGAGCAAGCACAAGCTATCATTGCATTTTCAGTAACCTGAAATCTCTAATGGCTATGACGAAACTAAGTCACTTCCAACCCATTAACATGTAGTTTAACAAGGGGCAGCCATGCCTCAGACTGCCGGAAAGGGTTAAACTTCCATGCTGAAGGAACCTCATTCAGCCCATGTCCTCGTACCTCTCTGCTTTTTAACTATGGCTCTGCAATGGAGGTTTTGAGTTAAAATAATTCCTCGAAGGAAATGTCTAAGAATTAACCACCAAGCAGCTTGCATGTTTTCCGCTCTTTTGGCCATTTAGAAAACAAGTTGGAAGAGAAATCACCTGCAGGAGACGTTGCAAATTTAGATGCATTTTGGGGAATCTTCTATCATCAAGCATCTTTCTTTAAAGCAAATCCACCTGAAATTTAGCAGAAAAATTATGACTTCATTTACGAGACTTCATTGCCAGAATAAAAAATGCAACTCTAAAAAAGTGTGCGATATAAACTTGGGAATGAGCTAAGAAGGCACAAGAAAACAAAAATCAGAAATACCCATGTTTCTGTTATCTCAATTAGAGAGCGAAAGCATCCTTGCGAATGCAATTATACAAAAGTACTAAACGTTTTAATGCCTTTGATGTCCTAGTTTTGCTCGAAGAGATTACAAGAAGTTCCAAGGACGGTTTGAAGGAAAATGTACATAAATGGTATCGATCCTAAGTATTCAGACGGTATAATGCCCTAAAAGTTCATAGAAAAATGTACCAGGGCACTTGCATTTGCAGTTCAAATTGGACCTATATTCACAAGCTCATTCTGTGTCAATGAGAATCCTTACACCACCTGTACCCATATGAACTTGGAATATTCAAAACTATTTCAGTCCAGCAGCGGGAAAGCGAATTAGGCAAGAATTTACTTAGATAAGGGGCTGAACAAAATTGTGTTGGATGAAATTTACCTCTATCCAATTCAAGCTCTATAGAATCCAGCTCTATCTCAAGTTTAGTAACAACATCCTGTAGGTGATCCATATGCGTTTCGATGATGTGAACTACAAGGTTCGAGACGGACTTTGGAACAGGATTATCAGCCACCTCGGAGTGATTCATAGTCAATAAGAACTCAAGAACATGTTCTCTAATAACAATCCCACTCCCTTCTTTCCTCTCTCCTCTATGATAAGATGGATTTTCAACACTAGGAATTTTTGAGCCCTGCTGGTGAGAAACCTAATCGGGGAACACGTCCCAAAGAAATGGTAATCACTGAATTTTTCAGTAACCCTTGCTGCTGCTCTAAATGTAAAGTTACTGGAGGGAGGCCAGGTGAATTAACCCAAAAGACAAGCGCCCCATAGACATGTCCGCAAAACGGCCCATTTCTAACAAGTGACGGAATGTCTTGAAGCTTTAAAGAGGGGGCAAAGAACATCTATAAGGTAACGTGCAGATTAAGAAAGTTTCTGATTCCCTTTTGGAAGTTCTACATGGTACCAACAAAACTCCAGGCCACCACCTTCAGCAAGATCCCACTCCTTATTATAGTAATTTCAGAGAAAGTCGAAAATATATGCTTTCTGTCTCACCATACCAGGAAAATGTGTCCACTGAAGATGGTTTTCCCCAAGAGGAATATTAGCAGAAGGTACTCTAACGAATTCCTCCATTTCTTCTCCCTACCCGGCCTGAGCTAAATCCATAACTTTTTCAACTATCTTTTGACTAATCAAGTTAACACAATTCACTGAGTCGGATCAAGGTTGACCGACTCATAAATTTCTTATCCAACTATCCTATTCAATCCACTGGGGTTTCAGATTGTTCAAAGAAAAACCCCCATCTTTTATCAATCCAAGTGCAATAATAGAATTGAAATGGGTGATAGCAGAGAATGAAAATGAATGGCAACAAAATCCAGATCAGAATTATTCACAAAAACTTGCAACAAATCCATTGGCGTTCCCTACAACCCACAAAGATTACAATTTTAACATTTACAAAATCCCACTAACAAAATAAAGTACCATGAAATCTTGCAACTTCTCACTAGTCAGAAGCTCCAAGATTATTGCTTACCTCAATCAAAATATATATATATATATATATATCAAGAAGACAGATTCAACAGTCACTAGTGTAGCTTTATTCAAAGTAATTTAACCTACCAAAGATGACACAATATTGAATAATTCAAATTATGAATAGTTTGGAAAAAAAAAATCTCGGACGAAACAAGATACAGATTAGATTAAAAGCCAACGGAAGACGTACGCTGTTAATATTATGGTAGCAGTTTCTCCTAAACCTCAGGCTAAATAATTCCACGTAAGGCACGAATCTTTACTATAATTAAATCTCAGACCAAATTTTTAAAGATGGGTTAATTATTTAGGTTGTAAAGACGTGAAGTTTGCATATTTAAAAAATTATTTTTTTAATTTTTTAACTTACAAAAATCATAAAAATAGCATATCCAGAAAAAAAAATAATAAACTGATATAATGTTCATTTTTTTATTGTATTTTTAAGTCAAATTTAAGAAAAAAAACTCAAATTCTATTTATTCTGCGAAAAGAGATTAACTAAATAAATATATGAATTTGTGCTAAGGTCGAATTTTAAAAATTTTTAAATTTTTACAATCTTAAATTATTATTTATAAATTATAAAAAAATATTACCAAAATTTAATTAAACGAGTAATTCAATTCGTGAACAATCCTAATTTCATCCTTAATTCCTGCCATGTTTTTTTTTCCCCTTAATGTTCGTGATATTGCACAACTTTTTTTTTTTTGGCAATGCTTCTTTAAGCCATATATTATTATATCCTGACATATAGATATATATATATATATTCTAATTAATAAATATATTTATTAAGAAGTTTGGAAAATATATATATTTTTCAGACTTCTT
>JAQSVH010211016.1:28245-42068 GCA_029448705.1 Adansonia digitata
CCCCCCCCCCCCCCCCCCCCCCCCCCCCCCCCCCCAATCAGCCAACTTTTTATCTTGACATAATACCAGAGCAGATCATGATTTATTGAACCTCCTCGAAGAATGTAATGCATCTGGGATCTAAAGCCTGGTGTCATATCTTGATTGGAGTTCACCTTTGAATAACTTGCACAGAAAAGTTCAAACGGTATTTCATTTTTTTTTTTTTTTTTGGCCGCCTAATTGGTTGATTGTAGAGATCGTGGAAATGTTACCCTCCCAAATGTATATCTAATCAATCACATCCAAGTTTCAATCCATCTAATCTCACCCTCGTGACCTTATTACTTTTCTCCATATTTTTTCTATATGAAAACTTCATCATTTGTGTTAACACCTTTCATCGGGATTTCACAGTGTCATGGTTCAAAAATCAGCCCGTGCCCTAGACTCTCAACCGAGTTTAACAGAACTGTAGCAGCAGCCCGTAACAATTGCATAGGGACTGACGGCAAGTGTTGTAGCCAATTATTTGAATTGTTAAATTCCAATTTTGGAGTGAGGCAGGAAGATTGTCATGAAGGAGGCTCTGATTTTGTGGTATCATCTATTATTGCACTTGATGAGTATGCTTATCAACTGTTTATTTGGGTTTCATGAAAAATTGTTAATGTTCTTAGATATAGAAATGTTGTAAGGATTTCAAATGCCAACTGTTGCATTTCAAGAAATAGCTTGTAAAGTTCGGGGAATTCATTAAGTATAAAGGACAGATCAACAAATTGCAAAGTCGAGACGATCGAACCTCTTTGGAATACCTTTTTGAGCATGAGTTGGCATTACTTTTATGCAGATTCCAGTTGGATTGTAAGAAGTAATAACTTTAGCCGCACAGTTTATACATGTGAGGTTATTATCCTCTCTTTCTCTGTCCGTCTCATCTACTTATTTGCTTTATTAAAGTTAATGAATTCAATTTCTCAACCCCCTCTCTGTTCCTTTTTTTTTTTTATAAAAAAATCTTTATCTTGAGAGACGTCAGTGTCAGCAAGGTATCGGATGGGGGTTTTTACTCGATGAGTATCGTACTTTGAGTTCCTCGCAAGCCATTCCATGGTTTGCACCAGAATGGGGAGCTTCAGCTTATCCCTTTTCTTGGGTTACTGAATTCTCAAGCTTACTTTACCAAACCAAAGGAAAAAAGAAAAGTGAAATAGAAAGAGAAATATCAGTCAAGCAAGTAATCAGTGGTTCTTTCGATGAATTTACCAAACCTGAACGGAAAATCATTGGTTTACCAGATTACAAAATCTCCACAGAGAAATTATTAAGAGCTGAAACGGCTCTTAAGTTAACTGTAAAACTAAACAGCATAGTCAAGCTGGAACATGTGATTCTTTCTCAACAGTTGGGTTACAGATGTTTATATTGAATTCTATCATAGTAACATAAAGACATACAAGAGGAAAACATAAGCAGATAAACTACTGCTTATTGTGATCATACAGTTTACATGGAAACTAAACAGGCAACTTGGGAAGCTGAAGTGGATGCTCAACAGCTGGGTTGAGAAGGTGTTTCCGAGGGCCACGAAAGCTTCCATGATTCATCCGCTGTTGCATCCGATTTTTATGTGGTTTTGCAGCATGATTGTCTCGGGCAAGTTCAACGGCTCCAGTGGCAGCGGTTGGACGGATCGCTGTGAAGGAGGCAAAGATTACGAAGCAAAGAAGAAGAGATGTAAACAAGGTCTTGAAGTGCACCATTTTGGCTCTAGCTTTCATTTGAATGACTTATTTTCTGTTGGAGAGTGGGTAGATAATAAGATGGAGGGGGCTTTTAAAGAAAACTCAAAGCAAAGACATACATAAATAATAAACCAAATAGCTTTGCTTTGGATTGAAGTCACAAGGGAAATAATTTCAACTTTCCACTTCCACAAACAAGCCTATATTGATTGCTGGACCTAAATTATGGTTGGGGTTAGATTTTTGCTGGTGGGTTATGATTTTATAAGATGACTAAAGCCAATGAATTTTGCAACTAATATGATAAAAGTATAGATAAAGAAAGGTTGCTTTTGAGATATGATGATTGGCATTTGGCAAGGCCAAGCCAAGGCGTGCACTGCTCCTCCATCCTCATTTTGTTTTGTATCATTTTCAATCAGCAATGAAGGCCATCACGTGGATCTATTTATGGCTTAATTCAGTTAGCACTAGTCTTTGCATATGGATTTTCATTCGGCTCAATAATTGTCTATCCTAATTATAAATTGGTGAAATTATTAAAAACATTAAATAAAACATCAATGATAAATATGAAACAATAGAAATTCTGGTTTTTAGTAATTATTTTAACAAAACGATTATTAAAAAAAAAAACTACTCGATCCTAAAAGAATTACTCATATTCTATAAAAAAATCTATTTATTTTTTTATTATTTTTTTAAAAACCATCACGTTGAATTGAAAGCTGAAACCATTAATTCCTTCATAATTCAACTTTCTAACGCTTAGCACAAAGCACTCAAGTTGAAGTTCATTTTGGGGACAAAGGCCCAAATATGAAAATCAAATAGTTTGGACAATTTTCGGGCCCAAATAAAACTATCATATTTTGGACTAAATTTTGGGCCTCAAATTCAGTATATAGATTTTTTGGGCCTATCAAATTCAATATATAGTGACATTAATATATATATATATATATAAATATGGATAGTTACTCAAATTCAACAAAAACATTCTAATCTTATGTAATGAATTTTTGTATGACAAAATTAAAATGTATTTTCTTTACAAAAGTATGTAAATAGAAAAAAAATCCAAAGCTAACGACCAAGACAAAAAAAAAAATAGAAACGAATATTTTTTAAAAAAAATTATATAAATAATTTAAGTGAAAAAGATTTTTTATTAAGGGCCAGACATTTTAGAGACGTGCGAATGGACGTAACTCTCACGTGACCCGACCCAGTTTGGCCTGTTATGTTTTTTACTTATTTACAAGCACAATAACCCGACCGGAAATATAAATTTCCTTTTCTTGGGTCCGTTTTTATTTTCTTCAATTCTTGAGCTTAGGAAGAAGTTTCTTGTTTTCCTCTTCAGAATTCAAAAAAGAAAAAAAAAAGGAACAGAAGTCACTTAGGCTTCAGCTTCTCTTTCACTGTTTGGACTTTGTGGAGTGAATTTGGGATCGATGGCGGCGTTGCAATACCTAGAGTCTCTTCGAAATGAGCATCCAGAGCTAGCCGACTGGTATAATTCCCTTGCAGATCTGTATCAGAAGAAGCTCTGGCATCAGCTTACTCTCAAGCTTGAGCAGTTCGTTGCTCTCACCGTCTTTCAGGTCTTTCTTTCTTTCTCTGTTTTCCGTGTTGTTCGGGTATAGGGTTTTTAGATCTCTTCTATATTAGGGTTTTAAGATTTTAGGAGTTTGGGTTTTTGAATGGAGTTGATTTTTTATATATTTTTTGTTTTGTTTTTCCTTAGTTGAGTTTGAGGAGTTAGGGTTTTGTAGTAGAATTGGGATTTCCTTTGGGGGGGTTATTTAAGGTGTTTAATACCGCTCTACCATTTTCTTTTTCTCTTTTATTATTATTTAGATTTAAATTTGAAAAGAAACAAATAAGGAAATGTTTATTGCTTTGACGTTGAATAACTCATAGATTATCGAAGAAAGTATATTCAGTTGGGGTTTGCCTTTCATTTATTTATTTATGTTTTGATTGTAATGTTTTTGGTCCTAGAATTGCTGTTAACTTGTAATAAAAAAAAATTTTCGATGAATTCTTATGGTTTGCAAGAGTTGCAATGCAGTATGAAGTTTGCTGAAGTATGAATAATGAAAACTAGCATCTAAAGCTTTGGCATGTTTATTTTAGTACAAAATTCTTTTCTTAATTGTGGAATGGAAAGTATTAGGGGCAAGGTTATGTCACATTCTTTTGCCCCTCTTATTTGTACTGTACATCTGGAAAGTTCAATTGTGGTTTCTTACTGATCTCTTGGGTCAGTTAATGTATATATTTTGCGTTGAGAAGAGTTGGCTTTCAATTTGCTTCTAGGGATTCATGCATATATACCATGTTGCTCGGACTTGGGTGAGAGTGTCTAATGTGGGTACGAGTCTGACATGGATATGTTCAAGTTTTCTAAGTTTTTCCGTGTATTTGGAGGGTCCTTGGAGAGTCACATCTCCATCCCGATGTCCAAAAATGTGTTGGACACTGATATTTCAAGAAAAATGAAGAGTTGGAGCAACATAGCATACCTAAATAAATCTGGTAGTAAATGAATTAATTGTAACCTATGTGCGAGATATTGGCTAGGTCATCTAACTTCCTATAGCACTTGTTTCTCATAAATTTCAGGCTGGAGATGCACTGATACAGTTGTATCATAACTTCATCACTGACTTTGAGACCAAGATTAATCTTCTCAAGCTTGCACATTTTGCTGTTATAGTTTCTCGGCAGTACTCAGAGAAAGAAGCTGCTATTAGTTTTCTTGAAGGGGTGATCGAAAAGCTTCAGGCTACTAAAGAGCAACGCATAGAAGAGCCGATTGTTTATATTAACATGCAAATTGCCAAATTCAAGCTTGAGCAGGGTGATCAAAAGGAGTGCAAGAAAATTCTTGAAGATGGAAAGAGTACCCTTGACAGTATGACCGACATAGATCCATCGGTATATGCTAGCTACTATTGGGTTTCATCTCAATACTATAAATTTCGCCAAGAATTTGCCGAGTTCTACAAAAGTGCTCTCCTTTATCTTGCATACACATCGGTGGAGTCTCTCTCAGAATCTTTTAAGTTGGTATGTTTTTATAGGTTTACATGTTTTCTGCCTGTGCAATTTTACTATCTTGTGATATTATTGGAGCTCATTAATTTTTACCCTTTTATATATATATATATATATATATATATATTTGAGGATGCCAGGAGTTGAATCTGGTCATTGGAAGTCTAGCATTTTTACCAACAGACTGGACAGCTGTTGACCATTAAGTTTACTCATTTATCAAGCTTTTACATTGCAAACTTCTTGTTGTTCAGAGCCCCCCCCCCCAGGGATTGGTGTTATTTTGTAATAATTGTTTTTATCAACCAATTCATGTAGTAGCAGGGCCCCTGAAGTCTAAATTCATGTCTTACTAGTTTGAACCTTTTCCTTCATGCTATCTCTTTTCTTATCTCCAGTACCTAAAATTTTATAATAACTTGGATGAATCAAGTTGCCAGGTATACACTTGATAATAAAACATGCATAAAAATGTCCTACCGGAGTTTGGAAGATAATGCTGATTGTGAGATGGCTGATATGCTCAAATATTCTGTTTTCTAGTCCCTTACATCTCAGTCTTAATATATTGATGGATTAATAATAAACTAACGAAAATTTGAAACTTTTATTTGGCTGTAGATATATTTATCCATTGACATTATTTCATTTTATTTTAAACACTTTTTTTTATAGGATTTGGCATTTGATCTGTCCCTTTCTGCTCTTCTGGGAGATAACATCTACAACTTTGGAGAACTCCTTGCTCATCCAATTGTAAGAACATCTTTATCAAGTTTCTTGATTTCACTATGTATTGCATCTGAGTTTTTACTGGCGAAATGGTTTCATGTCCAGCGCAGTTTGCATCCTTCTTTAATTCAAATGATATTCACGCCTGTTGTTTGTTTCTTTATTAATGAGTTAAGCCTGAATAAGTTAACTTTTAATGGACGCTACTGTAATCTGATTGTTGTTTGCTTTTTTATTAATGATTTAAGCATGTATAAGTTAACCTTTAATGGAAGATACTGCAATTTGCCTGATAGAATGTTCATCAATGGTTCATTGAGGCATATTGCTGTTTTTTCATTTAAAATCTGATTTAGTTCTAGTTTGGGCTGTTAATCAGGCTTTGGTTAGATGAAGAATTTAAAGCATCTTGGTGTCAGCAGAGAGCTCCTCAAAACTGTTATGGAATGATCAACGTAGTGTTTGATTAAGAAAATATGGGAAAACTGGCCTAGGAACATAGATGGCTAATAATAAGGGGAATCGATTAACTTTATAGACTTACTTGTAAATATGTCTCAACCTGAAAGTTGAAAGCTTCCAAGGGATTAAAACAATTCAATGCATCATGATTTGTGAATAAAAGTAAATTTACTTATGCTACAAACATAATTTTTGTTGGGTAGAGCAATCCTGCTGTTTATTAATAAATGATCTGGTACGAGTAAACATCTTTGGTTTGATGCCAGTTCAAAATTTGAATTTTGTAAATAAACAGGTAAGAGACATTTTTCTCTGTAATTATGTACAATTGCCAGGACGTAATATGCGCTTTTAATTGCAAAAAGATAATGCTGATGCCTAGTTTAGGATGGTCAGGTTAGATAAATGTGCAGGTTCAAGGGAACGTAAGCAGGGGCTGATAAGAACTTCTTTTCATTTTTGTATTTTCTTTTATAGGTCTTAACTTTTGTTAGGTTGAGATGATAACATTCTTGGCATCTTTTACAGATAAAGAGTCTTCTGGGGACCAGGGTTGAGTGGCTTTACTATATCCTCCAGGCCTTCAACTCAGGGGATTTAGTTCGCTATGAAGAGTTGTGTCGTGTGCACAATGCTGCATTGAGGGCTCAACCAGCCTTGGTTGAGAATGAGAAGAAGCTCTTGGAAAAAATTAATATTCTATGCTTAATGGAGATAATCTTCAGGTGTGTCTGGTTGCGGTGTCTTCTAATGGATCTGGTTAGAGTAAGTTGCTGATAATTGTATGTTTGGTTAAAAACTAAACTACAAAATGTTTCGATGCAGCCGCCCATCTGAAGATCGAACTATTCCATTAAAAGTTATTGCTGAGCGAACAAAACTGTCAATTGAGGATGTTGAGCATCTTCTCATGAAGAGCCTGTCTGTAAGTTAAAACATTCATCAGATTTGTTTAGTCTTTTCTGTTTTAACACATTTTCCTTTTCCTTTTTCTTTTTCTTCAGGACACATTGGTAGGAAATAAGAGTGGCAGAATTCTTACTTAATCTAACTTTTGGATATAAACTAAGGAAAATACAAATTATTAGGGAACACAAATAAGTAAGAGTAAAACGGAAAAAAGAAAAAGATTATAGTGAACGTTTGTAAATTTCCAAGTCTCTCCATTTCTTCTCATATGGGCTTTGCATCATTGTATGCATTTGATTTCAGTCCTGTATGTGGGCACTACCTATTGTTTAGGAAGTTCAAAAATCTAAAGATAACTTGTATTGTATAACGTTTGTGAGAATAACTACTGCAGGTTCATCTGATTGAGGGCATAATTGATCAAGTTGAGGGAACAGTTCATGTCTCATGGGTGCAGCCGAGAGTTTTGGGAATTCCACAGATCAAATCCTTGCGTGACCGGTTGGATAATTGGGTGGGCAAAGTACACACTGCTTGGTTATCAATTGAGGCTGAAACACCCGATCTTGTTGCTTCGTGATTTTTTTTTCTCCAGTTCCTTTCTGCCCTGTAACAATTTGGTTGATTTGAAAAAGAAAAAAGTAAAGTGAACGGTGAGCAATGAGGATAGAGACAAGTGTAAGTCATGTGGACGGTAGAGCCATCTTTTTGTATGATTCCTTTAAAGATATTGCTTGATCCTTAAATCATTCTTCTGAAGACACTTTTTGGCATTTGTTGGATCAACAACTGCAGGCACTGGCATGCCTGAGGAGGTTACAGTTAAAACTGAATTCATCATCCATCTCTTTCTTTTACTTTGTATTGGGAATTTTCGTTAGATAAAATCAGATGTGATCCACTTTTATGTTGTAGAAAGTGCATTTTCATTTCAGATCTTTTTCTGCATAATTTATATTCTTTGGCTTGCAATACACTGTCAAGAACTGGTGATGACCAAATAAAAGTTCCGGCTTTACTTGGCGAACCGGTACTTCTGGGTTCTTTAATTACTAAGATCTTTGATTAATTTACCTCTTACCTGTGATATGAATCGTATACGATGATTGCCAGCCTAGTACAATCAAATATTTGATTGATATAATGAGTTTGATATGGCAATATTTTACTTATGATTTTTTTGCTAAAATTATTTAATTTTATTTTTAAAATTTCGTAGGGATTTATCACTTTTAAGTGAAGATATCATACGAGTCTTAACGTAATTTTAAACTTCTATTTGTTAATTGTAGGTGGTCTGTTTCTATTCGATAGTGGGTTACGTTTCTGATTTCAGATTCTTGATTGAGAAATAGACGGTGCATATTTGCTCCGAAGTAAATCACACCATTCAGCTGGTTTAAATATTATACATACATATACATACATATATATATATATATTTCACAAAACATTCCCTAATGCAGTCTGGTGAGAAACATAGAATCAAACCTGGAACGACTTGATCAATATCATCAAATTGATATTTTGGGGGAAAAAAAAAAGAAAAAGGAAATTACAACAGCTATCCTTATTTGAATGAGCAACAAGGCAAGCACAATGCTCGTACGACTTTCATTATGTTTGAAGAATACAAGTAATTTCCAATACGCGTCATTCTTGCCGCACAAATGGTGAGGAGCTAACGTCTGTGCTGTAAAATGAATCTTCTCCTCCATAGTAGTTTTCGTCTTTCTCCTCTACCCATTTGAGAACCTCCCTTATATATTTAAATGCTTCATTAATGGTCGCCCGTTGGTCCCTTGCCCTCGCTTGCGACACAAAAAGTTTCTGTCTGGTAAGGGAAAAATAAAGATCCTTGAACTTCATTGCGACGTAAAAGTAAGCCTGTTGAGCCAGAGACTGATGGTTATGGAATGGTCTCACCGAACTGAAGTCACTGAACCACTCACAACTGCTTAAAGGCACCCGACTGACTTTGTCCTCGAAGAGATCGTACTTGTTTAGAATCAACACAAAAGGTGTATCCTTAAAGCAAGGATGCCTTATCATGGTTTCAAATAGCTCCTTTGTCTGCATCATCTTATTTTGAAGTAGTGATCCACTGCCACTGCTCTCTGGTGCTATAGACATCAGATCATAGTCACTAAGGGCAACGCAGAAGACTACCACACGCACTTCTTCAAACATTTCCACCCACTTGCATCCTTCATTAATCCCCTTTGTATTTACCCTTATAAGTTGATACCTGTAAAAGCCTAAATTAGTTAGCTTGAAGATTCAAGATCAAATCACTAAGGGTTCAAATATATGTAAGAGTGAATAGTAGGAAAAAGAGGGGGAAAAAAGAAGGACAGGGATTGAATGCATTTTCTGAAATGATTTTTCATATGATTCGCAGACAAAAAAAAAAAAAAAGAGGTTCTGCCTTCATGACACATATGAGGAAGACCACTATAAGGGTCCAGGCCATGAATCTTATCAACAGAGTAGTAGATAACCACATTTAGAAACAAATCTATAAATCTTTTCATATGAGACAACAGCATAAAAGGAAAGAAGTACTTGGTCAGGGGCTGGGAAGAAGCTTCCAAATTATCTGTGTAGGTTTCAGACATTGGACTACGATCATCGAGCGAAAAGTCTATGAAAGCCAAGCCATTGCCTTGGGTGACCCCTTCGGCATAAAGAATGTCACGATCAGTAGGTTCATATTCATTGCTTGACACCTCAACAGCCTGAAAAAGAAACAAAACCATATTACACAGCAAGTCAAGATATTGCTGTGAATTTGAGTTCAGTTGTTTCCTTTTTTTTTTTCCTGTTTTTTGGTTTTTTTGGGTTGGGGGGGGGGTCTTCTTCGAGTTGAATAATGAAATATCAACGACCAAGTAAAATTTTGGTAATGATTAAGGCCATCATATCGAACATAAAATGTAAATATGGAGCAACAAAGTTAAAAAAAAAAAAAAGTTGACATACCCTCCTTAAGAAGTACTCCGCAACATCTGGGAGGAAGTGAAGCTCATCTTTTCTTCTATAAGTGTGCTGTATAGCAGGATCTTTCCACAACTCCTCAACTAATGGAGCATACTCACGTGTTGCCGCAGGGAAAAAAGCATCCAAATCTCCGGTGGCTATAATGTCCAGAAGCCAGTCAGCAAAATGTTTTAGTCTTGGGTTGATAGAATAGACACACTGGATAGTTTCACCATTGTCGACCTCCCCTCCTGAAACAGGATTAAAGTATTGTTTACATGTTGAATGAGTTGCAATGATAATTTGTTTTCGGCCAGCTGTAAGAGAATTTAGAAGCATCATCATGTAATTCTATAACACAAGTAATAAACACATTTAAGAAAACCCTTTTCTCCCACCTCACATCAGCTAATTGAAAAAGAGAAAAAAAAGAAAAAAAACAATCTGCACATCAAAGAGATCTATAGGTCATAAAATATGTCTATCTGGAAGCAAAAAATCCTATTTAAAAGCTCAAAACTAAGCAGAAGAACTTTTGATGTTGGCAAACATTACCAGCTTCCGAGTTCTGATCACCGGCAGCTAGTTCTCGTATTCCAGACATTGCTTCCTCCTCAAACCGTTCCCGCCCATCAAGTAATATGCTAAGATACCTGTACATATTGCTCTGGATCATCAACTTGAGATCCTGCAGTTCTTCTGTAGAAAACCCATTTCCATACAAGAATTTTGCCTGTTCAATAATGCATGGTGAAAATTAGATAAAACAGCATCAACTTCAATTTAGGACTGTAAAAAGTAGTTGTTGGTGCTGAATTTGCTAGCTCTAGAAGATACTAGTAACTAATTACCACACAATGGGGGAATTAGCCACATCTTAATCATTTATGCACCATAAACCAATTGTTTGTAAAACGAGAAAGCATGAAGGAAAAGGAAATTCAGAACGGTTCACTTATATAGTCCCACACCAAGCATCCAGCCCATGCCATTTAAAGCATTGTTGAACTATATGCAAAGCCACACTTTCATAGTTTCCTTAGACTGCATATCCTTAAATATTCCTCATCCACTAAAAAGGTCGAATGACAGACATTGTTCATGTTCATGCAAGATATTCTTGTACAATTTCGTCTAGTTATAAATTTCTGAAGTGATTTACTTTCATTTTCGATGCATTTTAACGCAATTGGCATCGCAACATAAAGCACAATTGTTGGAATAAAATAGTTTATTAGCTATAAAGGAAAGATCAAACCTGTTTGAAGATGGTGCTTGTTCCAGAGCCTAGAGGCCCAAGTAGAAGCAGCTTCTGAATTCTTTTCTGCTCTAGGTAATTTGGAACAGTAGCATAATTGCTAGCCTCCTCTCTCGCTCCTTGAGGTTGACCATGGGGCACAGGCAAAGAAAACAAGGTACAAACAAAACGAGTTGATGCCTGTCAATTAAAAACCAAACCCACATCATATCGCATATAATACCCATGTACAATTGAGGCTGTTGGAAGCTGAAATACCTTCTCCCAGATGTTGCCTCTAATGTTATTTTGACCTTCTTCCTCGTAACGACCATCATCATAGACCCAGAAATGAGTGTCACGTGGACACTGCACATTTGCCAACTGAACACATCAAAAGGATACATCAATGATTTTTTTTTATTTATTTTGGCCAGAAGGATACATCATGATTAGTTAATACATTATGAAGACATATATGTGATATAATATTTTATTCCCATTCACATTTTTATCAGATGCTGAGGCTAAACATATATTAAGATGTCAAAAGGAAAGCATAATACAGAAAACTGAGGTGTTAAAGCGATTCTTAAAAGGAATCTGTTGCTTCTAGCAGGTTATGATAAAGCACCAACAGGGGAAGTGATGTATTACTAACTTTTTGACATTTTGAATAATGATCTCTTAGTTTGGACAGCTAAAATGGAAAAATAACAAAAATTAACGAAGAGAGAGAATATGATACTAAAGCCCAAAAAACATTTTCTTAAAACCTCGGCATTTTACATTCTAAGACCCTAAGTACATGTTTATATAGCCTAGTGTGATACAGTGCATCATGTCATACAGGCTGGAAATCAACAATACACTGCAACTGCCAAGAGCATTGGTACATAATCATAGTTCAATGCATGGGAAATTACAGAAATGCATGTAATGGATAATTACTGTTTTACATGAAAGGCATGGCATGCACACCAAAACTGCACATGTCTTATTCAAGTTTTTTAATAACTTTCATATTTTTTACCTTTAGCACCCTCAATTCAAGTTTTGTAATTTCCCGTCCATTGATATAGACTTGAGTATTGCCATTGCTTGCATCAGAATTAAGCTTGCCTGTGAAATTTAGGTTTGAACTAATAATGCGATCTGGTTTTTCTCCTTCCTGCCAATTCAATAAGAAAAGGTGATTGAATCAAGTCCTCACATTCTTGATGTTCTTCTTCTTACCGTTCAATCAGAAAAGCCTAGTGAAACGTAAAATTGCATATCACAAGTATGAACTTACCTTTCCCCAGAGACCAGATTCCTTGTCATACCAATATCTACCAGGCTTCAACTTCCTCGGAGGTAAAGGGCATCCAAGTAATTCTGCCATCTCTTCTGGCTTCAGCGGATATCCGTTCACAATTAACTGCTCTGGCCGGAGCTGATTAGCAGGACATTCTTTCTCTGCTTTCATAATATGCTTTACCTCCAAAGGACTGAGTAATCGGGACAAGAGCCTAGAATGTTTACCTAGTCTTGACCGCTTAGATTCATCAATTGGCTGGCCAATGCATGTCACACATTTGCGTCCTTCAGGCATTGAGCCCATTGCCCTAAGCACACAACTGCTGCAATACTTAGCATCACAAACTAGGCAAGATTCCTTCGTTTCCCATTTTATCTTATCACAACGATAACACATTCTTCTCTTTTTCTTCTTCTTTTCTGTTGAAACCCCAACATATTCAGGAAAAACTCTCTTATCCATGTCCACATCTTTCCTCTCTGACCTTTCAACAGTATTAAATGTAACAACTGGCCCTCTCTTTCCTTCATTAACAATCCGTTTAGGAGGATTACTTGGAGGATTGCCACCTGAGCCAGGAGAAGCTGACGGAGAAGCTGAAGAAAAATCAGGGTTTTGCAACACAGACACTACTGAATCAGAGCTCATCGAAGCCCTTGGACTCTGACCAGGCGGACTTGTGACACCAGCGAGATAAGACACTGGCAAGGGGATTGGCTCAATAACTAGAGGGCCAGTATTAGCAACTGACCTTTGGGACTCTGATAGTGGTTCTGCAGTAGGGATGGCTCGTGAATTTACATCAAGAGGCTCAACTCTAGGTACTTCATAAGCAACCGGAGGACCCTTATATTCCATTGCTATAGAGTAATCAAGATCTGATGAATCTTCAGGGAGCGAGGCACCTGGTGGAAGCATCTTCCTGACCAACTTTTTCCAACTCTCACCCTCCTTTTGCTCCATTTATTTAATACAATACCAAAGTTCTATATGCTAGGCTAGAGTTTCAAAATACAACTTCTTATGCATCAACCATATAGATCAAACTATGCTCTTTGACATCCAGATGCGTGCTGGGATAACCTCAAAATACCTGGAAAGCAATCACCAGAACAGCGAATTCAACATACAAGTTGTCATCCAAAGAAAGCCTTCAAGTTTGAAAGAAAGATCAATCATTTGACCCAAATTATATGAAATAAAAGCAAATTCACAAAAATAGCATGGCATATTGGCATCGTTTTGAAAAACAAAATAGGCCCATATATATATATATGTGTGTGTATATATATAGCTTAAAGACATGCACTTCTGGAAAGAAACAACTAAGACAATTGGCAATCAGCCAGCAGAAAATAAAGTCAAAAATAAAGGAAAATCCATTAAGTCCAAGAGAAGACTTTTACCTATT
>JAQSVH010211017.1:0-11621 GCA_029448705.1 Adansonia digitata
ACTTGACGTCCCAACCAAACTCAGTCATGGCCCAGCCGGTTCCACCCATAGAGTCACCCTTATTTCCAAGATAGTTCAAGTAGTGCTGATTGTTACTCGCTTGGTACAGCCATGCAGCGGCCCACAACAACTCATCCTTTACAAAATCCCCAAATCCCAAATTAATAAATTAAATACCGAGTTACATCCCAGTTTTCCACCATCAATCGAATTTTGCTGCAACATTAATCAAAGAGCTTTGTTTAAGAAAATTTAAATACGCCTTACATTGTAGCCACTGACGGATCGGTAGTATTTTTGAGCAACTGTGATGCTGCTGTCATATTTGCCTCTGTATTTATCAGCAAATTCAAATAGCTGAAAACAGATCCAAAAATTAAAATGTTTATTACAACATTTGCACTTACAATTCTTGAAAATTTAATTAGGGAATGCAGCGACTGGTGTAATATGTGGAAGGAAGAAGGGTAGTTTGGGGATGTGGGTTTAATTTGGAGCACCGACAGTATTTGGCACCTGAGAAGCGAATAATTAATTGCGACCTTTGCGGTTACAATGAACGGTTATGATATGCTAGGACGATAGATCTGTACGGTCAAAAGACAATTAATTACCCACGAGACGGGGCAAAGCGAAGTGCTCTCCTGATCCAATTTATGCGCCGAAAAAGTAAACTCCCATGTAAAGTTTCAATTTCAAACCAAAAATTAAAAAACAGAAAATCCTTCTAAACTACATTGTTTCTTTTAAAGACAAATTTTGTCGGTAAAAGCTTCTCAGTTATTATGAAAATAAAAAATATATCAAGTTTTAACTTTAGTTATGAAATTAAAACAATTTATTATCAGTTACTAACTAATTTCTAAAGCTAAATGGTAATATATGAATTATGAAAAAAAAGGGGAAAAAAACACATTTAAAACCGTAAACCTAAACCGTAAACCTCGATTGAAACTTGTAAAAAAAGTAAAATAAAAAAAAAAAAGACAAAGAGTTTGTTGTGTTATTAAATGAGTGATTAGCTGTGCCCGTTGCCTGCCGAAGTTGCAAAGTTGAGTATTCAGATCGACCAAAAAAAAAAAAAAACAGGTACGGTAGCTCCCTATTCATTACTGTATAAGGATGCTTTTTGCTTAAGTATGCAAGAACGGTTTTTCACCACCTAAAGAGAGTGTGAGCTAACATGCACCGGCGGGTCCAATGGTCCAGCAAAAGTAGGCTCAGGAAATGGTAAGCTGGAAAGAGAATAAGGAAAATATACCTGGTAAGCGTGGCGAAGAAGCTCGCTGGAATATGCGGGGTTGGAGCGGCGGAAGACGATCGAGGCAGCAGCCATGGCTGCTGCGGTTTCACCAGCGAGATCCGACCCGGGGTTACTTGGGTCAATCTTGTAAGCATGACGGTCGGTTGTCATGTCCTCTGGTCTTTGCCAACAGTAATGGTCACTGTTACCATCTCCGACCTAAAATAAACCACGCACAGAATTTAGAAACAAATTGATATTATATTGAATCTTTACTTAAAAATTGCTCAAACAACATAACAATTTAATTCTTTGCCCTTTTTTTTATTTCTCTCCCTTGAGTTCAAAGAAATTAGTAGTAGTAAATTCTAACTAAAAAATTAATATTTTTTTGTAAGTGTTGCTATCAAGTAGTGAGTCGAAAAAGATCTGGACATATTGGTGACGAAATAATAGTGGGTTAAGAGTAACAGGAGCAAAGGTTGATGAAAAAGCAGACGAAAGGTCGGAAGAATACCTCTCCGTAAAGTACATAAGGTTCAGGGTGAGCTTTGATGAGATAGTCAGTGCCCCACTTGACTGCTTCCATGGCATGGCCGAGCTCTCCATTTGCAGCTATTTGTTTTCCGTACTCTATTATGCTCCAGGACATCATTGTTAGGGTGAATGCCATGGGCAGTCCGAACTTCACATTGTCCCCTGCATCGTAGTACCCTCCTACCAGATCCACCTGTTAAGTTTTCACAAACAATTCCAACAAATTAGAACCATAATTTTCATTTTTTTTAAAGGAAAAAAGAGCAGTGGAACAGTTTGGATTCTAATTTGGTTTTTTGGGTAGGATTCATCAAGAAGTTCGACGTTTAGGAAATGAGAGTGAAACTTTTAACTTACCCCACTGGCCTTGCCGTCATTCAAACCCGAATCAGCTCTCCATGTGACTCTCTGGTTATGAGGAAGGTAACCAGATCTCTGAGCTTCCAAGAAGAGTATGCTCTTACTTAGAGCTTGGTTATAGTCATGTCTAGCAAATGCAAAAGGAAGACAAAGTATCAGAAGCAAAGAAGCTACCGAAATGAGTCTCATTAACTTCTCCATGTATTCACAGCTGATCGGAAGACACTAAATCAAGTTTCAATTAAAAAAAAAAAAAACAGATCTGTTTCTGCAGCAGAGTTTGTATATCGCAAAATGGGATTCCTTCAACTTCCTAAAACTGATAAGAAAAAACCATTTTGGATTAAACGCAGAAAATGCAGTCTAATTAGAGAAAAAAAATTAAAGCAATGTGGGCTTAATTTTATCAGTTAAAATTCCTGATAAAACCAACCAATATGAGACACTTTAAAAGAAAACACAGAGAGAGAGAGAGAGAGAGAGAGAGAGAGAGAGAGAGAGCAGTGAGATTGGGAATTGGAAGAGGAGCTCAAGCCTCCATATATAGCTGAGGGGAAGGAAGCAACCAAGAGGCTAGAAATAGGCAGAGATCAATAAATGAAAAATATTTTATTAATTTATTTTTTTTCATATTAAAATTAATTTTCCCCTTTGCAAAACGGCACATAAAAGAAAAGAACAGAGTCATGTGGGCGTTTCCGGCTCTTTATTGGGAAGAGTCGGTGTGGATTTAATGTATTCTGGAAAAAAAAAAAATCAGCTAAAATGAAAATATTGTACGTACAATGTTTAAAGAAATACTTTTTCTTTTCTTTTGATTTGATTTGATTAAATTAATTTCTCGTTTCTGCAAGCTCAATGGCCACCTCGAGTATCAGGAAATTACCCAAACAGTTATGAGAAAAGTAAGCTTGCATGGTTAAGCATCCCTCCCCACAAAAAAAAAACAAAAAAAATCAGAATCCGTCCCCTGACTCTGAGCCGAACGTTCCAATATTTCAAAATGTCTATACTACCCGGAAATTCTCCAAAGAAAAACACGTGGCATTTGCTAGGAAAACCTGCACTGCACAATCTTGCGTGGTTAATAGTATATGACGTTTATAACTCGTATTATACATAAATTAATTTATTTATTTAAATATACATGTACATAAATTAAATATTATTTTAAAATTAATATTAAAATATTTAATATTTAATATATAAAAATTATATATATTTATCAAAATTTCAATTAAATTTTAATCAAATTTATTCAATTTTTATATATATACAAATTATATATTCATAATTTGATTTCGAATTAAATCTATTTAGTTTACTTTTTTTAATTTAAATTATTGATAAATCATCAAATTTTTTAATTTATATATATATTTTGTAATGTTAAATATATTTAAAAATTATGTCAAATCTTAATACTATATCAAAATTAGATTATATAAAAATTACTATTTTCTTGCTAACATTTTTCTTACGAAACAATTGAATAAAAGTTAAATCATAAAAACAATGCACATTCATTGTCATGAATGGGCTCAAATTACTCTTAACACATAAAAAAAAGATAAAAATATAATCTTTTAAGTATATATAGATCCTTTAATGATAAATATCTTTTGTGAAACTTTTTTTTTGGTAATTTTGACTAAATTTTTGTAGCAAAAAATAAAAATTAATTGGTGAATATTTTTTAAAAGAAAAGGTGAATTGAAAAATAATTAAAAAAATTTTATCTTTCAAATGAAAGTTTAAAATTAAAGCAAAAAAAAATTACATAACAATACTATTTATAGGCTTATTAGATGCCAATAAATAGGATGTATAAATAATTTTAAATTGATTAATGTGTTTTGAATTTAAAATGAATATAATAAGTGATATGTGTTTTTTTAATTAAAAAAATCAAATAAAATGATAAGAAAATTTATCAAAATAAAAATTAAGATTTTTAGATTTTAAAAAATATAATATTCTCAAATAAGAGGAATTCTTTAAATTTCAAGTTTTTGTTATAACTTAATCTTGATTTTGGACAAGTGATTTTATCTATTATTGTTTAATCTTGATTTTAAATGAATAAAAATATCAAAAAATTGATAACAGATAACATAAAAATATTTAATTGAAAAATTTTTAAATTTTGATTTTTGATGGATAATTTTATCTATTACTTCTTAATCTGATTTTAGATGAATAAAAAAATCAAAAGATTAATAAGAGATCATCTAAAAAGATTTAATTTAAATTTTTTTTAATTTTGAATAATGATATATTTAATCTTAAAAAAATATAATTTGTAACTACAATATGAATCAAAATTAAAAAAAATTAAATTAATTAATCTAATGATTTAATTCAATATTTTGAATATTACAATATTATTTAACATTAAAATTATTTTATGTGTCATCTAAGAAGATGTCCATGTAAGTTGTCATATTAGTAGTACTTATCAAATAAGTTTGTACCTTATTTTATTATATTATATATGATATAATATGATTGGATTTAACAAAAATTTGGGTTTGGCTTGCTTTAAAAGATGGAAAAAATAGTATTACTAGTCTATCTTGAAATAAATATCGATAAATATATTTGTTTTTCAAATTTTTTTATACATTTAAAATATTATATTTTCATTTATTTTTTAATATATGTTAAAATGAAACAGATATAAATACAGGTATTTTTAAAAAATAAAAAAAATAGATAATATAGATACTAGTTAAAGTTTTGAAAAGTAGTTTAACATTATTAATGCAATTCTTTTAAACTTTCATTTTTTTTTAAACTAACCTTCTGGCTTTTGCAGTTCATACCATTTACTGAAGAAGGTTGGATGTATCAATGCAAAGCCTAAAATTTCAACAGAAAGCGATTATTTTGTCGAGCTAGAAAAGGATTCAGGATTTTAAACTAGGAAGGTGAGATGAACTTTTCATCTCTCAACTTGTGAAAAAAATGGTGGGGCATTTATTTATCGAAGGAGCAGATGAGCACTGACCATAAATTATAAATGCTTCAAGGCGCGCAGAAAGTCGAGAGACTGTTACAGCGTCTAAATATACATGGCACTTGTGTTTTAAAAGATATGCAATGTAATACTAAAAAGATTTACGTCTTTACCATTGTTGCTTACTCTACTAACACTCTTTAACTTTTACTAATTGTTGTTCACTCTACTAACATTCTTAACTTTTACTAATGAGTCTTTTTTTTTTAATACAAGGATAGGAACAATACTATAATAATAAATTAAAAAAAAAAAGAAAAAGGAAAATGCTTGGTTTTGGACTTGAACCCAAGCTTAATATATTACTCTAATGCACTCTTAGCTATTAGGTAAAAAAGATGCTGACATCACATGTTATTTTTAAACATGAAAATTTTAATTTTTTTTTCTTTTTCTGAATTTCTTCCTTTCTCTCAACCCCTCTCTATTCTGGTTGTTCCTGGTTGAATTTGGTCATGTCGTTTTCGGTTGATTACTGGCCGGGTTCTACTTGAAACAACCAAATTAAGGTAAATCGATCGTGAAGGGATGAGAGGATACGGGGGAGAGAGGAAAATCACTTTACATGTAATACTTTTATTCACGCGTCATGTTAAAGTTAATCAATTATTACTTTAATATATATATTTAACAGTGTGAAAAAATTATTGTGCATTGATAGATGACCTCGAGTATCACATCAAATATTTTAAAAAATGAAAAAATCACATTACGGCAATTTACTATAATTAAGGGTTAAATATGACATTAATCTTACATTTAATTAAAAGAGCACATTTTGTTTTTTATGTCACATTTGCAACATTGAACAGTTTCTTTTTTTTTTTTTTTAATGATAATGAGCTGGATACTTGTGCCTTGAATCCCGTTTATCGAATTGAATGTGTAACATTTCTTCATTGCCACAGAGTGATGGGGTCAGGTCACCTCAGTCATGAATCTTCCGGGCAAATTACACAATTGCGGAGCGAATTAATTTGCCTGTTTGTATCAGTTACTAGTTGTGATTTAAATATTAGAAGGAATTTGAATCAAATTTTGAATTACCGCAATTGTTCTTTAATAATGAGGGACTTTGATCAAGTTGTTAATTGGTAGGATATAATTATTTGTACTAAAATTTCTTATGAATCAAATTACGTCAAATATGAATAAAAAGTATTTATTTATCAAAAGTTTGACTTATTGAATTTAAAAAACTTATTTTATAATTTAAAAAACTTATTTTATATTAATATTTATACTTATAATTAAATTTAAATTAAAAATAATTAATATTATTTAAACAATAATTCAAATCAAATCAAATTTTAAAATTATTTAAAATCGGATCTATCCATTTCATTTTAGCCTTAAAGAGGTCTATAATTAAATCCAACTGACAGTTCACAAATACTTATCAAAATTAATTAAATTTATAAATACTTATACAAAAAATCATCACTAGCATTTTAGGGAATCGCAGTAGCTTTTACCGGAAATAATAATATCAAAACTGAACGCGAAGTATATACTCGTACTAGTAATAAAAGTAGTAGCTCGAAAGTTAAAAATATTAATTAGTGTCTAATGATATTAATTAAATTAATATTTTAAAAATTATATAATTAAATATATTATTTTTTATAAAATTAATAAATTAATACAGTAAATCTAAAATAGCAACAGAATAACCTAACAGAATTAAAAATAAAAAATCAGGTATGATTAGAAAGAAACGTCTAGCATTAATTAACAGACAACCAAACTTGTAGAATATAGCTATTTGGGCACTATTAGCAACCTAACCACGTTAAAGTCTAAATTGCAATATTTTCATTTTAGCCAAAAAAAAAAAAACGATGCATCGATGAGCTGAACTTTAAATTAAAAATTAAGATATATCAATAAAAAAATGGTTTTTGGAGCGGCGGAGTATGAATGGTAACGCCTGCCTCTTGCAGCAGTATCGCCTAAGTCTGGCGTGTAACCAGGATTCGCAAAACCAGACAACCCGACAAAGAAAACTCACCATCAATTTTTATGAAGTCCACCGACAGTTTCCGATGGAAGAAAAGTTTTCATTAACGATGGCATCATCCTTGTAAAATCAAATGAGAAAGATTACCATTTTGGTTTTATTTGCGGGATTAGAAAAGGTGAAGAAAAAATAAAAAAGAGAGAGAGAGAGAGAGAGAATGACAATATAAGATGTGGTTAAAAAGAGTGGTCCCCTGTCGGAGCGCTTTATTCCCTACCACAATCAACGGTTTCCGCCGAAAAAGAGATAAAATCTTAATTTTTCTTTTTTTTTTTTTAATTTAAAGGAAAAAATTTGCGCTTTTGCTTTTTTTATTGCTCTTTTTGAAAAGTGAAAGTTCTGTTTTAATACGAGAGGAAGGGTAAAAAAACAAAGAGATTTGGACACGTATCGGAAGTCAAGGAGGCAAGCCTCCGCAATGACCGGCTAACGCCGGATCAATCACGGCTTCGGCAGCACTTGGAGCCAATCCCGTCACCGGCTGTTCTCCTTAGTTAGTTTTGATCAGTCCCACGAAGTAAAGTCTCGAGAAAACCCAACTAACTCGTGAATCTCCGTAAAAGTCACAGTATCCCAGTTCAGATAACGCCACGTCATTACTTAGCCCCCCAAAAAATTTTTTTCCATGTTTTTCTTGTTGACGTGGCGAGATCTCAATCAATCTTTACTTTAATTAAAAATAATTGATTTTTTTTTTTAATTTTTGCATTTCATGATTAGGAAGGATTTGCACTTAAAAAATAATGGTTGAAATTTAAAGTAATTGATCGTGATTTATCACGGCCATTGATAAACATTTTCCTAACCTTTGTATAGAAATTTATTTTATAAGGCATAAATTTGGATGAAATCAGCAAAGTGAATGCGAAATTGCCTATATAAATATCTAAAATGATCATAGTTTTTCTTTCAAATTCAAAAATTTTATTTATAATATGCATAAAAGTCACAGAGACAATAAAAATGAGATAGAGAGGGTACTATATAATAGTAATATAATATATATATTTTTCTCTTTATTAAAGGTGGTGGAGAATGAAGAAGCCGTTGGGGGTTTCAAAGTTCCATAGTGGAACTCTGACCTTATATTGTTACCCAAAACAATACCACTCACTTTGCTTTTGTTTCCTCTTTATGGGTTCAGCCAAGCGATTTACGGTTAGACCTGTTTGTTAGATACGTAGTTAATTTAATTTGATAGGCTTAGATTGTTTTCAATTGAATATATATATGGGTTCGTATTTTAGAATGGATCAATTTGATTTATTATGTTTTTTAACAAATTCATAATACTTAAACCTTAAGCTACAATTACAATCAAATAGAGATCATGGGGACAAATTAAAAAAATGAAAGAAAGGAAAACTCTTAGGAAAGCAGGTGGGCATAGGAGGATGGGGCATTGAGCCAGAGCCACTGACAATAATTGGACGGCTGAGGGGGAATAAAGAATTTTTAGGAACGGAATTATGGAGAACAAGTAATGAAAGGGGCATATGAGAAGATAGCGATGGGCTGGGGACATGTGCTCTGCGATAAATATGTTTGGCTCCCCCCCGGCCAGTGTCTTTCTTTCATCTAATTTGGAGCCACCAAACAAAGCTTTGTGGCTTAATAAAAGTCCTAAAGCGGATACTAATCTTTCACCGCAAGCAAACATTAAAAAAAATAATAATAAATATCTATTTGGACTTATATTTTTATTTAATTTTTAATTTGATACTTGAACTTCTATTCTATCAAGTATATTGATCTTTTGAATTAATAAAGTTAATGTGACGATCAAATAGTTGCTCAAAGTTACCTAAAAAATCTGATTAACTCTATTTTTTTTAAATACAAAAATCAAATTTTGAAAATAAAAAATTATAAAATTCAAACTTAATATTTATTAAATATTATATTTAAAAAAATTATATAAATTAACTGCAGTGAATTTTACTATTAAATCTATCCATAAATGTCATGAATTGGAGAAGTGCATTCCAGTTAATTATGTTAAAAGCTTAGTGTGGTTGTCTTGTATCTAGTAAATCGTTCTACAAAACCTTTACTGTTTGTATTTTTGCATATGTTGGATTGCACTTTGTATTGGATCTCAATTTCAAATGATTGACTTAGCTACATCCCTATATTTAATTCAGAAAAAAAAAATGGAAGGTAATGGTTTTCCTTTTTGGATAAACGGCAAAGCCATGGGTTTCACTGTTTTCAAGAAATTAAGAAACAAATATCATATAATTTGTAGCACAAGGAGATAACGATATTGCACATAAAACAACCAATACTATCCCTATTTGCATCTCTTTAAAATTTTTATATTTCAAATTCACTCATTATATATGAATTAAAAATAATTACTATTGAGGCTCGAATTTGCCTTCTTTTTTATATTCAAATTGAGATATATTCTAGATTAACATGTTTATAGATTAAATTAAGTTACGGTTTACATATACATATATATTTTTTATTTAGTTTGAGTGAAGTTGAATTTTAGTCAATTTAAAAATTTATTTCATTATTTATAATAATATTAATACTTATAATTAAATTTAAATAAAAATAATATTTAATTATTTAAACCTGTGTAAATTATAAAAATTTATACTCAAACTTATATAATAGATCGAACTTGTCGGACTGGGGTCTACCTCTGGAATCCTATGCAATGTCTTTTTTTCACCTTAGGGGACAAAGAATTTGATACTTATTTTCATTGATTATAGAAAATACCAAAACAAAAAGTACAATTATTAACGAACAGAAAAAGCATGCAGCATGTAATAGAGAAACCTTTCTTGAGCAAACCTCAAGAGGAGCCTTCAACAAGCAAGGAACTAATAATAAGAGTGTCTAAAAAAGCTGTGGGAGACACGATTTTTTTTCCTTCCATTATATTGACATCGCAATTGAAATGATTTTGTATATATATTTACTTTTGAGGCATGAAAGCAAAGCACACATAAATAAATACTATCATCCCTCGAGATGATGGTAACTTTATAACAAGGGTGAAAAACTGAAAATAGGACACCCTAGGTCAAGGGCTCCTGGCCATGATCCATAACGCATGATAGTAGAAAGTGGTAATTACTTATTTGGGAAACTGTTATAATTTTGGATCATTTGTTTCTGCCCAATCAAAAAAAAAAAAAAAAGGCGAAAGATTATTTATAATCGAAACACTTCTTTGAACCAGAATATGACTAACCGGGTTTGCAACTTTAATAAAATTCATACGGAAAATAGGTTTCAAATCTAATTTTATTCTAGTAAATATCTTTGTTAAACTAGTTAATAGTCTTCGATTAGTGATTATGCAACGAATTATAACTGGTAATTAATTGCATTAAACAATTTTACAGTTAACATCTATATAAGTTATGTCGATCAATTATATGCTCAGGTCCTTCCCGGACCCATCCATCTAGACTCATTTGGACATTATGCTGTTCTTTTTAACCTAGTACTTCGCAGCACAAATAGAGAGCAAGAATTTACTTTATGTCCACCGGAAAATATGTATTTCATGAGATAATATGATTAATTCAAAACAAATATAAATATTATAATCACTTAAACGCAAGCGCTGTACATTGTAATATATTTATTTTGTCAAAAAGAAAATTATGATTAGGTGACAAGTAATATACAAGAAAATCTTTTTCTATTGAAACGATGATCCTCATGAGATCAATGATTATTGATTTTAATCTCTCGTCAAAATACGCATGCACTGAAATAGGTCCTGAGACTCCACGCTTAGTAATTCTTTATAGGATCAAAAAGGAAAAAAGAAAAAAAGTTGAAGATACATCGGGGACTTTTTTGGGGTGGTTGAAACATGCGAATTGAGGCGGCAAAGTAGACAAAACTGCCTCTCAAGGTGGTCCTTTTGCTCCTCCTCAGCCACAATTTTCTTTTCCTTCCGCTTCACGACACCTGAGGCAGTAATTTGGCCTAAAAGTAAGGGTGGACTTTCTCACGCGGACAACTGCAGTAAATTAAAACTTTAAATTATCATTGCTACTTAGATAACGGTCAAAACTCCATTTAGCCCTTATTACAGAAAAATAATTTTTTTATATATTATAACAGTGTTCGAAACTAATAGAAAGAATTTTTAAATGTTGTGATCGAATTTCAATATTACTAAAATTCATATCTTAATAGATTTGTTTATAAATCGAGTCAGTTAAATTTAATTCACTTTCAAAATTTTTGTTTGATTCGATTTGTTAAATTTAAATTGATATTATTTGCTACTCATAAATATTAAAATATTACTTTTTATTAATATATATTATAAATTTAAATCTAAATATGACATATTATTAATATAATTAAAAAAAATATTGCATATTTTTTATTTTAAAAACTTTAATGAATGCCTATGAATACCAATTAAATTTTTTATTATTAAATGTTCCATTCAACTC
>JAQSVH010211079.1:0-14908 GCA_029448705.1 Adansonia digitata
AGACTTTATCTTTATTGATTAGGATTATGTTTAGGATTTTAAGTTGTTTAGATAAGTCCTAATCAGATTAGGATTAGAAATAAACTTTTCCTTATTGATTAGGATTTCCTTGTTCAGTTAGAGCTCTACAGATTTTTGGGCTATATAAGAGATTCTTATTCATGTAATTCAGCATATTTGAATAAAAAAAATACTTGAGAGTTTCTTCACTTTGTGAGAATTTCTTTGTTCTTTAAACAAGAACTCAATTTGATCTTATCAAAGTAACTTGCAGCAATAAAAATTGTTATAACTTTGGTTCCAATCAGTAGGTTTCATTGGGGTCAAGTTCTCATTGCTTGACTTTGAAGATGATCCTAGGATTCTAATTCCATCTAATCGAGTTTTAGTTTGTGTTTTCATCCCAAGGTTCACATTAACAATCATGTTCACCATATTGAGATACACAACATTGATGCTTTGGATTTATAAGAAAAGCTTTTCATTCCACCATTTTCCTTATGATCAATGGTCAACTGTGAAATGAGTCAAACTTGGATTCTCACAATAATGTCCATTCTTTGTGTGATTGGGCACTATAATCATGTTCTCCAGTTTGGAATACACGATATTGATGCTTCAAATTTGCAAGAAAAGCTTTTCTTTCCATGATTTTCCCTATAATCAAAATGTGTCCATCAAATGAGTCAAACTTGGATTCCTATAATAATCTACATTCTTTTTGTGATTGGGCATTGCAATCATGTTCTCCATATTGGGATACATGATATTAATGCCTTGGATTTGTAGGAAAAGCTTTTCATTCCACCATTTTCCTTATAATCAAAGTTCATCCATAAAATGAGTCAAACTTGTATTCTCATAATAATCTCCATTCTTTATGCGATTGGGCACTATAATCATGTTCTCCACATTGGGATAGATGATTGATGCATTCAATTTGCAAGAAAATCCATATTAGGATAAACCATATTGGTGCTCTAGATTTATAAGAAAAGCTTTGCTTTCCCACATTTTCCTTATAATGAAAGTTTTCCATCAATGAGTCAAACTTAGATTCTTGTAATAATCCACATTCTTTTTGTGTTTGGGCACTACAATCATGTTCTCCACATTGGGATACATGATATTGATGCTATGGATTTGCGAGAAAAACTTTTTGTTCTACCAATTTCCTTATAACCAAAGTTTGTCCATCAATGAGCCAAACTTGGATCCTCGTAATAATCCACTTTCTTTCTGTGTTTGGGCACTACAACCATGTTCTCCACATAGAGATACACGATATTGATGCTTTGGATTTGCAAGAAAAGCTTTTCTTTCCACCATTTTCCTTATAGTGAATGTTTGCCCATCAATGAGCCAAACTTTGATTCTTGTAATAATCCATATTCTGTTTCTGTTTGGGCACTGCAATCATGTTCTCCACTTTGGGATACACGATATTGAGCTTTGGATTTGCATGAAAAGCTTTTCATTACACCATTTTCCTTTCATCCGTGAAATGTGTCAAACATAGATTCTTATAATAATCTCCTTTCTTTTTGTGATTGTGCACTACAATCATGTTCTTCACATTGGGATACACGATATTGATGCTTTGGAGTTGCAAGAAAAGCTTTTTTTTCCACCTTTTTCCATAGAATGAAAATTTGTTCATCAAATGAGTGAGACTTGGATTCTCATAATAATCTACATTCTTTTTGTCATTGGGCACCACAATCATGTTCATCGTGTTGGGATACACAATATTAGTGCTTTGGATTTGCAAGAAAAGCTATTCTTTCCACCATTTTCCCTATAATCAAAGTTTGTCCATCAATGAGTCAAACTTGGATTCTCATAATAATCCATATTCTTTTTGTGTTTAGGCACTACAATCATGTTCTCTACATTGGGATGCACGATATTGATGCTTTAGATTCACAAGAAAAGCTTTCCATTCCGCCATATTCTTTCTAATCAAAGTTCATCTGTGAAACGTATCAAACTTGGATTTTTATAATATATCTCCATTCTTTTGTGATTAGGCACTACAATCATGTTCTCCATATTAAGATACACGATATTAATGCTTCAGAGTTGTAATAAAAGCTTTTCTTTCCACCATTTTCCCTACAATCAAAGTTTATCCATGAAATGTGTCAAACTTGCATTCTCCTAATAATCTCCATTCCTTTTGTGTTTAGGCACGACAATCATGTTCTCCATATTGGGATACATGATATTGATGCTTTGGATTTGCAAGAAAAGCTTTTCTTTCCACCATTTTCCTTATAATCAGAGTTCATCAACAAAATGATACAAACTTTGATGCTCATAATAATCCCAGTTCTTTTTGTTGTGGGCACTACAATCATGCTCTCCTCATTAGACACACGATGTTGATGCATCGAATGTGCAAGAAAAGCTTTTCTTTCCATGATTTTCCTTATAACCAAAGTTCATCCATCAAATGAGTCAAACTTGGATTCTCATAATAATCTCCATTCCTTTTGAGCTTGGGCAATACAATCATGTTCTCCACATTGGGATACATGATATGATACTTTGGATTTGCACGAAATGCTTTTCATTTCACCATTTTCCTTATAATCAAAGTTCATCCATGGAATGTATCACACTTGGATTCTCATAATTATCTCCATTATTTTTGTGATTGGGCACTGCAATAATGTTCTCCGCATTGGGATACAAGATACTAATGCTTTGGATTTGCAAGAAATGCTTTTCATTCTACCATTTTTCTTATAATCAAAGTTTTCCCATCAATGAGTCAAACTTAGATTCTCATAATAATCCACATTCTTTTTGTGTTTGGGCACTACAATCATGTTTTCCATATCAGGATACATGATATTGATGCTTTGGATTTGCAAGAAAAGCTTTTCATTCCACTATTTTCCTTATAATCAAAGTTTGTCCATCAATGAGTCAAACGTGGATTGTCATAATAATCCATATTCCTTTTGTGTTTGGCCACAACAATCATGTTCTCCATATTGTGATACGTGATATTGATGCTTTGGATAGCAAGAAAAGCTTTTCATTCCACCATTTTCCTTACAATCAAAGTTCATCCATGAAATAAGTTAAACTTGGATTCTGACAATAATCTCTATTCTTTGTGCGATTGGGCACTATAATTCTTATAATGATCTCCATTCTATTAGTGATTAGGGGTCACGATCTTGTTCTCCATGTTAGGATACATGATATTGATGCTTTTGGATTTGCAAGAAAAGCTTTTCATTTCACCATTTTCCTTATAATCAAAGTTCATCCGTAAAATGAGTCAAACTTGGATTCTCATAATAATCTCCATCCTTCGTGCGATGTGGCACTATAATCATGTTCTCCACATTGGGATAGAAGTTTGATGCTTTTGATTGGCAAGAAAAGCTTTTCTTTCCATGGTTTTCCTTATAATTAATGTTTGTCCATCAAATGAGTCAAACTTGGATTCTCATAGTAATCTACATATTTTTTGTGATTGGACACCAATCATGTTCACATTGGGATACATGATATTGACCTTTGGATTTGCAAAAAAAGCTTGCCTTTCTACAATATTCCTTATAACCAAAGTTTCTCCATTAAATGAGTCAGACTTGATTCTCACAATAATCTGTATTCTTCTTGTGATTAGGCACTATAATCCATTCTCCACATTGGGAAACACGATATTGGTGCCTTTGCAAGAAAAGGCTTTCATTCCACAATTTTTCTTATAATCAAAGTTCATTTGTGAAATGAGTCAAACTTGGATTCTTATAATAATTTCCATTCTTTTAGTGATTGGGCACCACAATCATGTTCTCCACATTAGGATACACGATACTGATGCTCTACATTTGCAAGAAAAGCTTTTCATTCCACCATTTTCCTTATAATCAAATTTTATCCGTGAAATAATGCAAAATTAGATACTCGTAATATTTTCCATTTTCTTTGCCGTGGGCACTGCAATCATGTTCTCATTATTCAAATACATGATATTGATACTTTGGATTTGCAAGAAAAGCTTTTCTTTTTACCATTTTCCTTATAACCAAAGTTTCTAAATCAAATGAGTTAGACTTAATTCTCACAATAATCTGTATTCTTTTTGTGATTAGGTACTACAATCATGTTCTCCACGTTGGGATACACAATATTGGTGATCTGCAAGAAGAGGTTTTCATTCCACCATTTTCCTTATAATCAAAGTTCATCTGTGAAATAAGTCAAACTTGGATTCTCATAGTAATCTCTATTCTTTTTGTGATTGGGTACCACAAGCAAGTTCTCCACATTATGATACATGATATTGATGCTTTGGATTTGTAGGAAAAGCCTTTAATTCCACCATTTTCCTTATAATCAAAGTTCAGTCGTGAAATAATACAAAATTGGATTCTTATAATATTCTCCATTCTCTTTGTTGTGGGCATCGTAATCATGTTCTCCTTATTCAAATACATGATATTGATGTCTTGGATTTGCAAGAAAAGCTTTTCTTTCACCATTTTCCTTATAATCAAAGTTCCTCCATCAAATGAGTTAGACTTGATTCTCGTAATAGTCTATATTCTTTTTGTGATTAGGCACTACAATCATGTTCTCCACATTGGGATACATGATATTGGTGCTTTGGATATGCAATAAAAGGTTTTCATTCCACCATATTTTTTATAAGCAAAGTTCATCTGTGAAATAAGTCAAACTTGGATTCTCATAGTAATCTCCATTCTTTTTGTTATTGGGCACCACAATCATGTTCTCCATATTAGGATACATGATATTGATGGTTTAGATTTACGGGAAAAGCTTTTCATTCCACCATTTTCCTTATAATCAAAGGTCATCCGAGAAATAATACAAAATTGGGTACTCATAATCTTCTCTATTCTCTTTGTTGTGGGCACTGCAACCATGTTCTCCTTATTTAAATACATGATATTGATGCTTTGGATTTGCAAGAAAAGCTTTTCTTTTTGCCATTTTCCTTATAATCAAAGTTTCTCCATCAAATGAGTCAGACTTGATTCTTGCAATAGTCTGTATTTTTTTTGTGATTAGGCACTACAATCGTGTTCTCTACATTTGGATACACGATATTGGTGCTTTAGATATGCAAGAAAAGGTTTTCATTCCACCATTTGCCTTATAATCAAAGTTTATCTATGAAATGAGTCAAACTTGGATTCTCACAGTAATCTCCATTCTTTTTATGATTGGGCACCATAATCATGTTCTGCACGTTAGGATACATGATATTGATGCTCTGATTTGCAAGAAAAGCTTTTCATTCCACCATTTTCCTTATAATCAAAGTTCACTAGTGAAATAATACAAAATAGGATCCTCGTAATGTTCTCTATTCTCTTGTTGTGGGCACAACAATCATGTTCTCCTTATTCAAATACATGATATTGATGCTTTGGATTTGCAAGAAAAGATTTTCTTTCCACCATTTTCCTTATAATCAAGGTTTATCCATTAAATGAGTCAAACTTGATTCTCGTAATAATCTATTTTCTTTTTGTGATTGGGCACTATGATCATGTTCTTCACATCAGGATACACGATATTGGTGCTTTAGATATGCAAGAAAAGGTTTTCATTCCACCATTTTTCCTATAATCAAAGTTCATTTGTGAAATGAGTCAAACTTAGATTCTCATAATAATCTCCATTCTCTTAGTAATTAGGCACAACAATCATGTTCTCCACATTAGGATACATGATATTGATGCTTTGGATTTGCAAGAAAAGCTTTTCATTCCACCATTTTCTTTATAATCAAATTTCATCCGTAAAATGAGTCAAACTTGGATTCTCATAATAATCTCCATTTTTTGTGCAATTAGGTACTGTAATCATGTTCACCAGATTGGGATACACTATTGATGCTTTTGATTCGCAAGAAAAACTTTTGTTTCCAGGATTTTCCTTATAATCAAAGTTTGTTCATCAAATAAGTAAAACATTGATTCTCATAATAATCTACATTCTTTTGGTGATTGGGCACTACAATCATGTTCTCCACATTGGGATACATGATATTGATGCTTTGGATTTACAAGAAAAGCTTTTCTTTCTGCCATTTTCCTTATAATAAAAGTTCATCCGTGAAATGATTCCAACTTGGATTCCCATAATAATCTCCATTTTTTTTTGTGATTGGGTAATACAATCATGTTCTCCGCACGATATTGATGCTTTGGAGTTGAAAGAAAAGCTTTTCATTTCAAATTTTCCTTATAATCAAAGTTCATCCATAAAATGAGTCAAACTTGGATTCTCATAATAATCTCCATTCTTCGTGCGATTAGGCACTATAATCATGTTTTCCACATTGGTATGCATGATTGATGCTTTTGATTTGCAAGAAAAGCATTTCTTTTCATGATTTTTCTCATAATCAAAGTTTGTCAATCAAATGAGTAAAACTTGGATTCTCATAATAATCTCCATTTTTCGTACGATTGGGCGCTATAACAATGTTTCCCATATTGGGATACACGATTAATGCTTTTAATTTGCAAGAAAAGCTTTTCTTTTTAGGATTTTCCTTATAATCAAAGTTTATCCATCAAATAAGTCAAACTTTGATTCTTATAGTAATCTACATGTTTTTGGTGATTGGGAACTACAATCATGTTCTCCATATTGGGATACACAATTGATGCTTTGGATTTATGAGAAAAGCTTTTCTTTCTGCCATTTTCCTTATAATCAAAGTTTTTTCATCAAATGAGTTAGACTTGATTCCCATAATAATTTTTTTTTTTTGAATAGGCACTACAATCATGTTCTCCACATTGGGATACACAATATTGATGCTTTGGATTTGAAAGAAAAGTTTTTCATTCCACCATTTTCCTTATAATCAAAGTTTATCCTATAAATAAGTCAAACTTTGATTCTCATAACAATCTCCATTGTTTATGCGATTTGGCACTATAATAATGTTCCCCACATTAGGATACACGATCGATGCTTTAGATTTGCAAGAAAAGCATTTCTTTCCATGATTTTTCCTTATATTCAAAGTTTTCCATCAAACGATTCAAACTTGGATTCTCAAAATAATCTACATTCTTTTTGTGATTAGGCACTATAATCATGTTCTTCACATTAAGATACATGATATTGATGATTTGGATTTAGAAGAAAAGCTTTTCATTCCACCATTTTCCTTATAATCAAAGTTTATCCATAAAATAAGTCAAACTTTGATTCTCATAATAATCTCCATTCTTTGTGCGATTGGGCACTATAATAATGTTCCCTACATTAGGATACACAATCGATACTTTTGATTAGCAAGAAAAGCTTTTCTTACCATGATTTTCCTTATGTTCAAAGTTTGTCCTTCAAATGATTCAAACTTGGATTCTCATAATAATCTACATTCTTTTTGTACCTGGGCACTACAATCATGTTCTCCACATTGAGATACATGATATAAATGCTTTGGATTTGCAAGAAATGCTTATCTTTTTGCCATTTTCCTTAGAATCAAAGTTTCTCCATCAAATGAGTCAAACTTGATTCTCGTAACAATCTATATTCTTTTGGTGATTAGGCACTAAAATCATGTTCTCCACATTGGGATACATGATATTGGTGCTTTGGATTTGCAAGAAAAGGTTTTCATTCCACCATTTTCCTTATAATCAAAGTTCATCTGTGAAATGAATAAAACTTGGATTCTCATAATAATCTCCATTATTTTTGTGATTGGGCACTACAATCATGTTCTCCACGTTAGGATACATGGTATTGATGCTTTGGATTTACAAGAAAAGATTTTCATTCCACCACTTTCCTTATAATCAAAGTTCATCCGTAAAATGAGTCAAACTTGGATTCTCATAATAATCTCCATTCTTCGTGTGATTAGGCACTACAATCATGTTCTCCTCATTGGACACATGATATTGATGCTTTAGATTTGCAAGAAAAGCTTTTCTTTCCATGGTTTTCCTTATAATCAAAGCTTGTCCATCAAATGAGCCAAACTTCGATTCTCGTAATAATCTAAATTATTTTTATGACAGGCACTACAATCATGTTCTCCATATTGTGATACACAATATTGATGCTTTGGATTTGCAAGAAAAGGTTTTCATTCCACCATTTTCCTTATAATCAAAGTTCATCTGTGAAATGAGTCAAACTTGGATTCTCATAATAATCTCCATTCCTTTTGTTATTGGGCATTACAATCATATTCTTCACATTAGGATACACGATATTGATGATTTGGATTTGCATGAAAAGCTTTTCTTTCCATGATTTTCCTTATAATCAAAGTTTGTCCATCAAATGAATCAAACTAGGATTCTTGTAATAACCTACATCCATTTTGTGATAGGGTGCTGCAAACATGTTCTCCACATTGGGACATACGATATTGATGCTTTTGATTTGCAAGAAAAGCTTTTCATTCCACCATTTTCCTTTTGATGAAAGTTCATCCGTGAAATGAGTTAAACTTGGATTTTCATAACAATCACTATTCTTTGTGTGATTGGACACTATAATCATGTTCTCCACATTGGGATACACAATATTGATGCATTGGATTTGCAAGAAAAGCTTTTTTTCCATGATTCTTTTTGTGATTGGGCACTACAATTATGTTCCCTATGTTGGGATACACGATATTGATGCTTTGGATTTGCAAGAAAAACTTTTCATTCCACCATTTTCCTTATAGTCAAAGTTTATCTGTGAAATGAGTCAAACTTGGATTCTTATAATAATCTCCACTCCTTGTGCGATTGGGCATTATAGTCATGTTCTCCACATTAGGATACATGATATTGATGCTTTGGATTTGCAAGAAATGGTTTTCTTTCCATGATTTTCCTTACAATTAAAGTTTGTCCATCAAATGAGTCAAGCTTGGATTATCTTAATAATCTATATTCCTTTTTTGATTAGGCGCACAATCATGTTCTCCACATTTGGATACACGATATTGAGGCTTCGAATTGGTAAGAAAAGCTTTTCTTTCAATGATTTTCCTTATAGTCAAAGTTTATCTGTCAAGTGAGTCAAACTTAGATTCTTGTAATAATCTATGTCCTTTTTGTGATTGGGCACTACAATTATGTTCTCCATATTAGGATACATAAAATTGGTGCTTTGGTTCCACAAGAAAAGATTTTCATTCCACCATTTTCCTTATAATCAAAGTTCATCCGTGAAATAAGTTGAACTTCTATTCTCATAATAATCTCTATTATATTGGTGCTTGGGCACTACAATGTTCTTCACGTTAGATTACACAATATTGATGCTTTGGATTTGCAGGAAAAGCTTATCATTCCATCTTCTTCCTTATAATCAAAGTTCATCCATAAAATAGTCAAACTTGGATTCTCATAATAATCTCCATACATCGTGCGATTAGGCACTATAATCATGTTCTCCATATTGGGATGCGTGATTGATGCTTTCAATTTGCAAGAAATACTTTTCTTTCCATGATTTTCCCTATAATCAAAGTTTGTCCATCAAATGAGTCAAACTTGGATTCTCACAATAATCTACATTCTTTTTGTGACGAGGCACTACAATCATGTTCTCCACATTGGGATACATGATATTGATACTTTGTATTTGCAAGAAAAGCTTTTCTTTCTGCCATTTTCCTTATAATCAAGGTTTCTCCATCAAATGAGTCAGACTTGATTCCTGCAATAATCTATATTCTTTTTGTGATTAGGCACTACAATCATGTTCTCCGCATTGGGATGCATGATATTGGTGCTTTGGATTTGAAAGAACAGGTTTTCATTCCACCATTTTCCTTATAGTCATAGTTTATCTATGAAATGAGTCAAACCTAGATTCTTGTAATAATCCATTTTCTTTTTGTGATTGGGCTCTACAATCATGTTCTCCACATTGGGGTACACTATATTGATGCTTTGGATTTGCAAGAAAAGCTTTTCTTTCCATGATTTTCCTTATAATCAAAGTTTGACCATTAAATGTGTCAAACTTGGATTCTCATAATAATCTCCATTATTTTTGTGATTAGGCACTATAATAATATCCTCCACATTAGGATACATGATATTGATGCTTTGGATTTGCAAGAAAAGCTTTTCATTCCACTATTTTCCTTTTAATCAAAGTTTATCCGTGAAATGAGTTAAACTTGGATTCTCATAATAATCTCCATTATTTTTGTGATTAGGCACTATAATAATATCCTCCACATTAGGATACATGATATTGATGCTTTGGATTTGCAAGAAAAGCTTTTCATTCCACCATTTTCCTTTTAATCAAAGTTCATCCGTGAAATGAGTTAAACTTGGATTTTCATGACAATCCCCATTCTTTGTGCGATTGGGCACTATGATCATTGGGATACACGATATTGATGCATCGGATGTGTAAGAAAAGCTTTTCCTTCCATGACTTTCCTTGTAATCAACGTTTGTCCATCAGATGAGTCAAACTTGGATTATCATAATAATCTGTATTCTTTTTGTGATTGGCCACACAATCATGTTCTCCATATTTGGATACACAATATTGATGCTTTGGATTTGCAAGAAAAGCTTTTCTTTCCATGATTTTCCTTATAATCAAAGTTTGTCCATCAAGTGATTGAAACTTGGATTCTCATAATAATCTATGTTCTTTTTGTGATTGGGCACTACAATCATGTTCTCCATATTTGGATACATGATATTGGAGCTTTCGTTTTGCAAGAAAAGGTTTTCATTCCACCATTTTCCTTATAATCAAAGTTCATCCGTGAAATAAGTTGAACTTTGATTCTCATAATAATCTCTATTCTTTTTGTGATTAGGCATTACAATGTTCTTTACGTGAGGATACACGATATAGATGCTTTGGATTTGCAGGAAAAGCTTTTCTTTCCACCATTTTCCTTATAATCGAAGTTCATTCGTAAAATGAGTCAAACTTGGATTCTCATAATAATCTCTATTCATCATGCGATTGGGCACTATAATCATGTTCTCCACATTAGGATGCATGATTGACGGTTTTAATTAGCAAGAAAAGCTTTTCTTTCAATGATTTTCCTTATAATCAAAGTTTGTCCATCAAACGAGTCAAACTTGGATTCTCAAAATAATCTACATTCTTTTTGTGACTGGCCACCACAATCATGTTCTTCACATTGGGATTCATGATATTGATGCTTTGTATTTGCAAGAAAAGCTTTCCTTTCTACCATTTTCCTTATAATCAAAGTTTCTCCATCAAATGCGTCAAACTTGATTCCCGCAATAATCTATATTCTTTTATGATTGGATACTATAATCATGCTCTCCGTATTGGGATACATGATATTGGTGCTTTGGATTTGAAAGAAAAGGTTTTTCCACCATTTTCCTTATAATCATAGTTCACTTGTGAAATAAGTGAAACCTGGATTCTCATAATAATCCATGTTCCTTTTTGTGATTGGGCACTACAATCATGTTCTCCATATTGGGATATAGGATATTGATGCTTCAGATTTCCAAGAAAAGCTTTTTTTCCATAATTTTCCTTATAATCGAAGTTTCTCCATCAAATGAGTCAAACTTGGATTCTCATAATAATCTCCATTCTTTTGTGATTGGGCACTACAATCACGTTCTCCATGTTAGGATACATGATATTGATGCTTTGGATTTGCAGGAAAAACTTTTCTTTCCATGGTTCTCCTTATAATCAAAGTTTGTCCATCAAATGAGTCAAACTTGGATTCTCATAATAATCTACACTCTTTTTATGATTGGGCACTACAATCATGTTCTCCATATTGTGATACATGATTTGATGCCTTGGATTTGCAAGAAAAGCTTTTCATTCCACTATTTTCCTCATAATCAATGTCCATCCCTAAAATGAATCTAACTTGGATTCTTATAATAATCTCCATTCTTTGTGCGATTGGGCACTATAATCATGTACTTCACATTGGGATATGCGATTGATGTTTTTTTGATTTGCAAAAAAAAGCTTTTCTTTCCACCATCATGTTCTCGACATTAGGCACAACAATTATTTCTCCACATTGGGATACAAGATATTGATGCTTTGGATTTGCAAGAAAAGTTTTTCTTTCCACCATTTTCCTTATAATCAAAGTTCATCCATGAAATAATACAAACTTTGATACTAGTAACAATCACCAATTTTTGTTATGGGCACTACAATCATGTTCTCCTTATTGGACATATGATATTGATGCTTTAGATTAGCAAGAAAAGTTTTCCTTTCCATGATTTTCCTTATAATCAAAGTTTGTTCGTCAAATGAGTCAAACTTGGATTCTCGTAATAATCTACATTATTTTTATGATTGGGCACTACAATCATTTTCTCCATATTGTGATACACGATATTGATGCTTTTGATTTGCAAGAAAAGCTTTTCATTCCACCATTTTCCTTATAATCAAAGTTCATCCGTAAAATAAGTCAAACTTGGATTCCCATAATAATCTCCATTCTTTGTCTGATTGGGCATTGTAATCATGTTCCCCACATTGGGATACACGATTGATGCTTTTGATTTGCAAGAAAAGCTTTTCTTTCCATTATTTTCCTTATAATCAAAGTTTGTCTATCAACTGAGTCAAACTTGGATTCTCATAATAATCTACATTCTTTTTTTGATTAGGCTTTACAATCATGTTCTCCATATTGGGATACAGATTTTAATGCTTTGGATTTACGGGAAAAGCTTTTCTTTCTACCATTTTCCTTATAATCAAAGTTCATACATGAAATGATACAAGCTTCAATACTTGTAATAATCTCCATTCTTTTTATGGTGGGCACTACAATCAAGTTCTCCTCGTTAGACACACAATATTAATGCTTTGCATTTGAAGGAAAAGCTTTTTTTTTCCACGATTTTCCTTATAATCAAAATGTGTCTATCAAATAGTCAAGCTTAGATTCTTAGAATAATCTCCATTTTTTTGTGATTGTGCACTACAATCATGTTCTCCACTTTGGGATGCACGATATTGATGCTTTGGATTTGAAAGAAAAGCTTTTCATTCCACCATTTTCCTTATAATCAAAGTTCATCCATAAAATGAGTCAAACTAGGATTCTCATGACATTCTTTTTCGATTGGGGACTACAATCATGTTCTCCACGTTAGGATACACAGTATTGATGCTTTGGATTTTCATGAAATGTTTTTCATTCCACCATTTTCCATATAATCAAAGTTCATCTATAAAATGAGTCAAACTTGGATTCTCATAGTAATCTCCATTCTTTGTGCGATTGGGCACTATAATCATGTTCTTCACATTAGGATGCGTGATTGATGGTTTTGATTTGCAAAAAAATACTTTTCTTTCCATGACTTTCCTAATAATCAAAGTTTGTCTATCAAATGAGTCAAACTTAGATTCTTATAATAATCTACATTCTTTTTTCAATTCGGCCTATAATCATGTTCTCCACATTGGGATTGAAGATATTGATGCTTTGGATTTGCAAGAAAAGCTTTTCTTTCTGCCATTTTTCTTGTAATCAAAGTTCATCCATGAAATGATACAAACTTGGATACCTATAACAATATCCATTCTTTTTGTTATGGGCACTACAATCTTGTTCTCCTCACTGGACACACGATATTTATGCTTTAGATTTGCAAGAAAAGCTTTTATTTTCATGGTTTTCCTTATAATCAAAGTTTGTCCATCAAATGTGTCAAACTTGGATTCTCATAATAAACTACATTCTTTTTATGATTCTGCACTACAATCATGTTCTCCACATTGGGATACACAAAATTAATGCTTTGGATTTGCAAGAAAAGCTTTTCGTTCCACCGTTTTCCTTATAATTAAAGTTCATCCGTAAAATAAGTCAAACTTTGATTCTCATAATAATCTCCATTCTTTTTTTTTTGGGCACTACAATCATGTTCTCTACACTGGGATACACGATATTGATTAATGTGAATCTTAGGGTGAAAACATAAACTAAAACCCGTTTAGATGGAATTAGAACCCTGGGATCATCTTCAAAGTCAAGCAAAGAGAACTTGACACCAATCAAACCTGCTGATTAAAACCAAAGTTATAACAATTTTGATCGCCACAAGTTACCCAGATAAAATCAAATTGAGTTCTTGTTTAAAGAACAAAGAAGAAGTTTCACAAAGTGAAGAAACTCTCAAGTATTTTTTTCTATCCAAATCTATTGAATCACATGAATAAGACTCCCTTATATAGGCCAAAAATCTATAGAGCCCTAACTGAACTAGGAAATCCTAATCAATGAGAAAAGGTTTATTCCTAATCCTAATATGATTAGGACTTATCTAAACAACTTAAAATCCTACACACAATCCTAATCAATAAAGATAAAGTCTACTCCTTATCATAATCTAATAAGGAATTATCTAAATAAATTAAAAAATGAAAAGTAAAAAAAAAAATTAGAAAATCTGAAATCCTAATCTATAGGCCCATGGATACATGCAAATTGGGCTCCATTCATCTTGGACATGTGAATTGGGCTCCAAGCATTATTCATCTTTTCTTTTTAGCCTCAACACAATGTAAAAAAGTGATCAATCTTGGTAATGCATCTGATTTATTTTGAATAGCCTTATTTGCTTGCATTTCTATGATTAGTCCTTGCAATGCTTGCTCCATGCGTTTAGTCTTTGCCCCAGTCATTGGACCTCCAATTGCTTGCAAAGGATCATAAGAATGGTTGGAAATAGGTGTTTGTGCCAGTTGATCTCTATTATTCCCTCCCTCCTCGAAAGGATTCATCCTCGAATCACCTACATCATATAAAGATAAATTAGTGACGTTAAAGGTAACACTCACATTACCATAGCTGCTTGGCAAATCTAGCTTATAGGCATTGTCATTGATCCTTTCTAACACTTGAAAAGGT
>JAQSVH010211139.1:0-14900 GCA_029448705.1 Adansonia digitata
AATTACTATTCATCCATGAAATGAGACAAACAAATACTCATAATAATCTCCATTCTTTTTGTAATGGGCACTACAATCATGTTCTCCTCATTAGGATACAAGATATTGATGCTTCGAATTTGTAAGAAAAGCCCTTCTTTCCACCATTTTCCATATAATCAAAGTTTATTTGTGAAATAAGACAAACTTAGATGCTCATAATAATTTCCATTCTTTCTGTTATAGGCACTACAATCATGTTCTCCTCATTGGGATACACAATATTGATGCTTCAGATTTGCAAGATAAGCTTTTTTTCTACCATTTTCCTTGTAATTAATGTTAAGCTGTGAATTGAGACAAACTTGGATTCTCATAATAATCTCCATTCTTTTCATTATTGGTACTACAATCATGTTCTCCACAATGGGATACATAATATTGATGCTTTGGAATTGCAAGAAAAGCTTTTCATTCCACCATTTTCCTAGTAATTAATGTTCATCTATGAAAAGAGGCAAACTTGGATGCTCGCAATAATCTCCATTCCTTTTGTTATGGCCACTACAATCATGTTCTCCTCATTGGTATACATGATATTGATGCTTTGGATTTGCAAGAAAAGCTTTTCTTTCTGCCATTTTCCTTATAATCAAAGTTCATTCGTGAAATAAGACAAACTTGAATGCTCATAATGATCTCCATTCTTTTTGTTATGGGTACTACAATCATGTTCTCCTCATTGGGATACATGATAATGATGCTTTGGATTTGCAAGAGAAGCTTTTCTTTCTACTACTTTTCTTATAATCAAAGTTCATTTGTGAAATAAGACAAAGTTGGATGCTTATAAGAATCTCCATTCTTTTTGTTATGGGCATTACAATCATGTTCCCCTTATTAAGATAAACGACATTGGCGCTTTAGATTTACAAGAAATGCTTTGTTTTCCACTATTTTCCTTATAATTAATGTTCGTTCGCAAAATGAGACAAACATGGATACTCATAATAATTTCCATTCATTTTGTTATCGGCACTACAATCATGTTCTCCTCACTAGGATGCACGATATTGCTGCTTTGGACTTGCAAGAAAAGCTTTTCCTTTCATCATTTACCTTATAGTCAAAGTTCATCTGTGAAATGAGACAAACATGGATACTTCCTAAAATCCCTATTCTTTTTGTTATTGGGCACTACAATCATGTTCACCTCATCAGGATACACGATATTAATGCTTTGGATTTTCAAGAAAAGCTTTTTTTTCCATCATTTTCGTTATAATTAATGTTCACCCATGAAATGAGACAAACTGGGATGCTTGTAATAATCTCCATTCTTTTTGTTAGGGGCACTACAATCGTATTCTCCTTATTGGGATACACGATATTGATGTTTTGGATTTGCAAGAAAAGCTTTTCCTTCCATCATTTTCGTTGCAATTATTGTTAATTTATGAATGAGACAAACTTTGATACTCCTAATAATCTCTATTCTTTTTATTTTGGGCACTAAAATGATGTTCTCCTCATTGCGATACATAGTATTGATGCTTTGGATTTGCATGAAAAACTTTTATTTCCAACATTTTCCTTATAATCAAACTTTATTCGTGAAATGACGTAAATTTGGATACTCATAATAATCTCTATTCCTTTTGCTATGGGCACTACTATCATGTTCTCCTCATTGGGATACATGATATTGATGCGTTAGATTCATAAGAAAAGCTTTGTTGTCCACCATTTTCCTTATAATCAACCTTATCTATCAAATGTGACAAACTTCGATACTCATAATAATCTGCATTTTTTTATTGTTGGCACTACAATCATGTTCTTCATATTGGGATACACGATATTGATGCTTTGGATTTGCAAAAAAGCTTTTCTTTCCACCATTCTCCTTGTAATTAATGTTCATCTGTGAAATAAGACAAACTTGAATACTTGTAATCACTCCCATTCTTTTTATTATTGGCACTACAATCCTACTTTCCTTATTGGAATACATGATATTGATGCTTCAGATTTGCAAGAAAAGCATTTATTTCCACTATTTTCCTTGTAATTATTTTTCATCTGTGAAATAAGATAAACTTGGATACTTATAATCAACCCCATTCTTTTTTTTTGTTGGCACTATAATTATGCTCTCCATATTGGAATACACGATATTGATGCTTCAGATTTGCAAGAAAAACTTTGCTTTCCACCATTTTCCTTGTATTTACTGTTCATCCAAGAAATGAGACAAACTTGGATGCTCGTAATAATCTTTATTCTTTTTGTTATAGGCACTACAATCATGTTCTCCTTATTGGGATACATGGCATTGATGCTTTGGATTTGCTAGAAAAGCTTTTCCTTCCATCATTTTCCTTCTGATGAAAATTCATTCATGAAATGAGACAAACATGGATAACCATAATAATCTTTATTCCTTTTGTTATTGGGCACTACAATCATGCTCACCTTATTGGGATACATGATGTTGATGCTTTGGATTTGTAAGAAAAGTTTTTTTCCACCATTTTTCATGAAATTAATTTTCACCCATGAAATGAGACAAACTTGGATACTTGTAATAATCTCCATTCTTTTTGTTATGCACACGACAATCATATTCTCCTGATTGGGATACACGGTATTGATGCTTTAGATTTGCAAGAAAAGCTTTTCTTTCCACCATTTACCTTATAATAAAAATTTATTCATCAAATTAGACAAAATTGGATACTCATAATAGTCTCCATTTCTTTTGTTATGGGCACTATAATCAAGTTCTCCTTATTGGGATACACAATACTGATGCTTTGGATTTGCAAGAAAAGCCTCCTTTTGCACCCTTTTACTTATACCAAAGTTTATCCGTCAAATGAGACAAACTTGGATACTCATAATAATCTCCATTCCTTTTGTTGCTGGCACTACAATCATGTTCTCCATATTGGGATACATGATATTGATGTTTTGGATTTGCAAGAAAAGTTTTTCTGTCCACCATTTTCCTTGTAATTAATATTCATCTATGAAAAAAGACAAACTTGGATACTCATAATATCTCCATTCTTTTTGTTATGGGCACTACAATCATGTTCTCCTCATTAGGATACACATATGGATGCTTTAGATTTGCAAGAAAAGCTTTTCTTTACACCATTTTCCATATAATTAAAGTTCATTCGAGAAATAAGACAAACTTGGACATTCATAATAATCTCCATTTTTTTTGTTATTTGCACTACAATCATGTTCTCCTCATTGGGATGCGCGATATTGATGCTTCGAATTTGCAAGAAAAGCTTTGCTTTTAACCATTTTCCTTGTAATTAATTTCATCCTCGAAATAAGACAAACATGGATACTTGCAATAATCTCCATTCTTTTTGTTATGGGCACTACATTCATGTTCTCCTCATTGGGATACACGATATTGATGCTTTAGATTTGCTAGAAAAGCTTTTCCTTCTATCATTTTCCTTATGATGAAAATTCATTCGTGAAATGAGACAAACATAGATAACCGTAATAATCTTTATTCCTTTTGTTATTGGGCACTACAATCATGTTCACCTCATTGGGATACATGATATTGATGCTTTGGATTTGTAAGAAAAGTTTTTTTTCCACAATTTTCCGTGAAATTAATGTTCACCCGTGAAATGAGACAAACTTGGATGCTTGTAATAATCTCCATTCTTTTTGTTATGCGCACTACAATCATATTCTCCTCATTGGGATACACGATATTGACTTTTCGGATTTGCAAGAAAAGCTTCGTTTACCACCATGTTCCTTATAATCAAAGCAAATCAACCAAACAAGACAGACTTGGATACTTATAATAATCTCCATTTTTTTTTGCTGTTGGCACTACAATCATATTCTCCACATTGGGATACATGATATTGATGCTTTGGATTTGCAAGAAATCCTTTTCTTTCCACCATTTTCCTTGTAATTAATACTCAACCATGAAATGAGACAAACTTGGGTAGTCATAATAATCACTGTTCTTTTTCTTGTTGGGCACTACAATCATGTTCTTTGCATTGGGATACATTATATTGATGCTTTGGATTTGCAAGAAAAGCTTTTCTTTCCACTATATTCCTTGTAATTAATGTTCCCCTATGAAATGAGACAAACTTGGATACTCGTAATAATCTCCATTCTTTTTGTTATGGGCACTACAATCATATTCTCCTTATTGGGATACATGGTATTAATGCTTTGGGTTTGCAAGAAAAGCTTTTCTTTCCACCATTTTCCTTGTAATCAAACTTCATCCGTCAAATGAGACAAACTTAGATTCTTATAATAATCTCCATTCTTTTTGTTGTTGGCACTACAATCATGTTCTCCGCATTAGGATACACAATATTGATGCTTTGGATTTGGAAGAAAAGCTTTTCCTTCCATCATTTTTCTTATAATCAAAGTTCATCCGTGTAATAAGACAAACATTGATACCCGTAATAATCTCTATTCTTGTTGTTATTGGGCACTACAATCATGTTCACCTTATTGGGATAGACGAAATTGATGCTTCAGATTTGCAAGAAAAGCTTTGCTTTCCACCATTTTCCTTATAATCAATGTTCATTCATGAAAGAAGATAAACTTGGATGCTTGTAATAATCTCTATTCCTTTTGCTAAGGGCACTACAATCAAGTTCTCTTCATTAGGATACACAATATTAATGCCTTGGATCTATAAGAAAAGCTTCTCTTTCCATCATTTTCCTTATAATCAATTTTCATCCATCAAATGAGGCAAACTTGGATACTTATAATAATCTCCATTGTTTTTGTTGTTGGCACTACAATCATGTTCTCCTTATTAGGATGCACGATATTGATGCTTTGGATTTGCAAGAAAAGCCTTTCCTTCCATCATTGTCCTTATAATCAAAGTTCATCTGTGAAATGAGACAAACATGGAAACCTGTAATAATCTCTATTCTTTTTCTTATTGGGCACTACAATCATGTTCACCTCATTGGGATACACGATATTGGTGCTTTATATTTACAAGAAAAGCTTTTTTTTCCACCATTTTCCTTGCAATTAATGTTCACTTGTGAAATGAGACAAACTTTGATAGTCGTAATAATCTCCATTCTTTTTGTTATGGGCACCACAATCATGTTCTCCTCATTGGGATACATGATATTGATGCTCTACATTTGCAAGAAAAGCTTTTCTTTTCGTCATTTTCCTTATAATTAAAGTTCATTCATGAAATAAGAAAAACTTGGATGCTCATAATAATCTCCATTATTTTTGTTATGGGCCCTACAATCAAGTTCTCCTCATTGGGGTACACGATATTAATGCTTTGGATTTGCAAGAAAAGCGTTGCTTCCCAGCATTTTCCTTATAAAGTTTATTCATGAAATAAGACAAACTTGGATGCTCATAATGATATCTATTATTTTTGTTATGGGCACTACAATCATGTTCTCCTCATTGGGATACATGATATTTGATGCTATAGATTTGAAAGAAAAGCTTTTCTTTCAACCATTTTCCTTGTAATTATTGTTCATCCATGAAATGAGACAAACTTGGGTACTCGTAATAGCCTCCTTTCTTTTTGTTATGGGCACTACAATCATGTTCTACTCATCAGGAAACATGATATTGATGCTTTGGATTTGCAAGTTTTTTCTACCATTTTCCTTATAATTGAAGTTCATTTGTGAAATAAGACAAACTTGGATGCTTATAATAATCTCCATTCTTTTTTATGAGCACTATAATCATGTTCTCCTCGTTGCGATACACAGTATTGATGCTTTGGATTTGCAAGAAAAGCCTTTCTTTCAACCATTTTCCTTATAATCAAAGTTCATTCATAAAATGAGACAAACATGGATACTCATAATAATCTCCAGTCCTTTTGGTATGGCCACTGCAATCATGTTCTTCTCTTTGGGATACATGATATTTATGCTTCAGATTTGCCAAAAAAGTTTTTCTTTCCACCATTTTCGCTATGATGAAAATTCATTCATGAAATAAGACACACATTGATACCAGTAAAAATCTCTATTCTTTTTGTTACTGGGCACTACAATCATGTTCACCTCATTGGGATACACGACATTGATGCTTTGGATTTGCAAGAAAAGCTTTTTCTCCATCGTTTTTTATGAAACTAATGGTCACCCGTGAAATTAGACAAACTTGGATACTCATAATAATCTCTACTCTTTTTGTTATGGGCACTACAATCATGTTCTCCTCATTGGGATAATATTAATGCTTTGAATTTGCAAGGAAAGCTTTGCTTTCAACCATTTTCTAAGTAATTAATGTTCATCCATGATATGAGATAAATGTGGATACTTGCAATAATCTTCATTCTTTTTGTTATGGGCATTCTAATCATGTTCTCCTGATTTGGATACACCATAGTGATGCTTTGGATTTGCATGAAAAGTTTTTCTTTCCATGATTTTCCTTATAAAGAAATTTATTCGTGAAATAAGACAAACATGGATACCCACAATAATCTCTACTCTTTTTGTTATTGGGCACTATAATCATGTTCAGCTCATTAGGATACACGATATTGATGCTTTGGATTTGCAAGAAAAGCTTGTTTTCCACCATTTTTCATGAAATTAATGTTCACCCATGAAATGAGATAAACTTGGATACTTGTAATAATCTCCATTCTTTTTGTTATGGGCACTACAATCATTTTCTCCTTTTCAGGATACATGATAATGATGTTTTGGATTTTCAAAAAAAGCTTTTCTTTCCACCATTTTCCTTGCAATTAATGTTTATTCATGAAATCAGACAAACATGGACACTCCTAATAATGTCCATTCTTCTTGTTATGGGCACTACAATCATGTTCTCCTCATTAGGATACACGGTATTAATACTTTAGATTTGCAAGAAAAGCTTTTCTTTCCAACATTTTTCTTTATAATCAAAGTTTATTCGTGAAATGAGATGAACTTGAATACTCATAATAATCTCCATTCCTTTTGTTATAGGGACTACAATCAAGTTCCCCTCATTGGGATACATGATATTGATGCTTTGGATTTATAGGCAAAGCTTCTCTTTCCACCATTTTCCTTATAATCAAACTACATCTCTGAAATCAGAGAAACTTGGGTACTCATAATAACCTTCATTCTTTTTGTTGTTGGCACTATAATCAAGTTCTCCATATTGGAATACATGATATTGACGCTTTGGATTTGCTAGAAAAGCTTTTCTTTCCACCATTTTCCTTGTAATTAATGTTTATTGGTGAAAAAAGACAAACTTGGACACTTGTAATAATCTCCATTCTTTTTGTTATGGGCACCCCAATCATGTTCTGTTCATTAGAAAACACAATATTGATGCTTTAGATTTGCAAGAAAAGCTTTTCATTCCATAATTTTCCTTAAAATCGAAGTTCATTCAAGAAATAAGACAAACTTGGACACTTATAATAATTCCATTCTTTTTGTTATGAGCACCACAATCATGTTCTCCTCATTGGGATACATGATATTGATGCTTCGAATTTGCAAGAAAAGCTTTGCTTTCAATCATGTTTCTACTAATTAATGTTCATCCATGAAATGAGATAAACTTAGATACCCGTAATAGTCTCCATTCTTTTTGTTATGGGCACTATAATCATGTTCTCCTAATTGGGATACACGATAGTGATGCTTTGGATTTGCATGAAAAGCTTTTCCTTCCATTATTTTCCTTATAATGAAAATTCATTCGTGAAATGAGACGAACATGGATACCCATAATAATCTCTATTCTTTTTGTTATTAAGCACTTCAATCATGTTCACCTTATTGGGATGCTTGATATTGATGCTTTGGATTTCCAAGAAAAGCTTTTTTCCACCATTTTTCATGAAATTAATGTTCACCCGTGAAATGAGATAAATTTGGATACTCGTAATAATCTCTATTCTTTTTGCTATGGGCACTACAATCATTTTCTCCTTTTTGGGGTACACGATATTGATGTTTTGGATTTGCAAGAAAAGTTTTTCTTTCCATCGTTTTCCTTGCAATTAATGCTCATTCATGAAATAAGACAAACATGGATACTCCTAATAATGTCCATTCTTCTTGTTATGGGCACTACAATTATGTTCTCCTCATTGGGATACATGGTATTAATGCTTTGGATTTGCAAGAAAAGCTTTGCTTTCCACCATTTTACTTGTAATTACTATTCATCCATGAAATTAAACAAACTTAAATACTTGTAATAGTTCTATTCTTTTTGTTATGGGCACTATAATCATGTTCTCCTTATTGGGATACATGATATTGATGCTTTGGATTTGCAACAAAAGCTTTTCTTTCCACCATTTTCCCTATAATCAAAGTTCATCCGTGAAATAAGACAAACTTGGATACTTATAATCATCTCAATTCTTTTTGTTGTTGGCACTACAATCATGCTCTCCATATTGGAATACACGATATTAATGCTTCAGATTTGCAAGAAAAGCTTTGCTTTCCACTATTTTCCTTGTAATTAATGTTCATTTGTGACTTGAGACAAACTTGGATACTTGTAATAATCTCTCCTCTCTTTGTTATAAGCACTACGATTATGTTCTCCTAATTGGGATACACGATATTGATGCTTTATAAGGAAAGCTTTTCCTTTCATCATTCTCCTTATAATCAAAGTTCATCCATGAAATGAGACAAACACGAACACCCATAATAATCTCTTTGGGCACTACAATCATGTTCACCTCATTGGGATATACGATATTGATGCTTTGCAATTGCAAGAAAGCTTTTCTTTCCACCATTTTCCTTGTAATTAATGTTCACTTGTGAAATAAAACAAACTTAGATATTCATAATAATCTCCATTCTTTTTGTTATGGGCACTATAATTATATTCTCCTCCTTGAGATACACGATATTGATGTTTTGGATTTGCATAAAAAGCTTTTCTTTCCACCATTTTCCTTGTAATTAATATTCATTTGTGAAATGGTACAAACCTGGATACTCCTAATAATCTCCATTTTTTTTTGTGATTGGGCACTAAAATCATGCTCACCATATTGGACTACACGGTATTGATGCTTTGGATTTGCCAAAACAACTTTTCTTTCCACCATTTTCCATATAATCAAAGTTTGTTCATGAAATAAGACAAACATAGATGCTCATAATAATTCCATTCTTTTTGTTATGGGCACTACAATTATGTTCTCCTCATTAGGATACACGATATTAATGCTTCAGATTTGCAAGAAAAGCTTTGCTTTACACCGTTTTCCTTGTAATTAATGTTTATCCATTAAATGAGACAAACTTGCATACTCGCAATAGTCTCCATTCTTTTTGTTATGGGCACTACAATCATGTTCTCCTCATCGAGATACATGATATTGATGCTTTGGATTTGCAGAAAAAGCTTTCCTTCCATCATTTTCCTTATAATTAAAGTTCATTTATGAAATGAGACAAACATGGATACCCATAATAATCTCTATTCCTTTTGTTATTGGGCACTGCAATCATGTTCACCTCATTGGGATACATGATATTTATGCTTTGGACTTGAAAGAAAAGCTTTTCTTTCCACCATTTTCCATATAATCAAAGTTTATTCGTGAAATAAGACAAATTTGGATGCTTATAATAATCTCCATTATTTTTGTTATGGACACTGCAATCATGTTCTCCTTATTAGGATACACGATATTGATACTTCGGATTTGCAAGAAAAGAGTTCTTTCCACCATTTTTCATATAATCAAAGTTTATTCATGAAATAAGACAAACCTTGATACTTGCAATAATCTTTATTCTTTTTCTTATGGGCACTACATCATGTTCTCCTCATTGGGATACACGATATTGATACTTTGGATTTGCAAAAAAAAGCTTTTCCTTCCATTATTTTACTTATAATCAAAGCTCATCCGTGAATTGAGACAAACATAGATACCCGTAATAATCTTTATTCTTTTTCTTATTGGGCACTACAATCATGTTCACTGCATTGGGATACTCGATATTGATGTTTGGATTTGCAAGAAAAGCTTTTCTTTCTACCATTATCCTTGTAATTACTCTCCATCCATGAAATAGGACAAACTTGTATACTCGTAATAATCGCCATTTTGTTTTGTTATGGGCATTACAATTATGTTCTCATTTGGATACATGATATTGATGCTTTGGATTTGCAAGAAAAACTTTTCTTTTCACCATTTTCCTTATAATCAAAGTTCATTTGTGAAATTAGACAAACTTGGATACTCATAATAATCTCCATTTCTTTTGTTATAGGCACTATAATGATGTTCTCCTTGTTAGGATACACAATATTGATGCTTTGGATTTGCAAGAAAAGCTTCCCTTTCCACCATTTTCCTTATAATCAAGTTCATCCATCAAATGAGACAAACTTGAGTATAAATAATAATCTCCATTCTTTTTGTTATTGGCATTACAATCATGTTCTCCACATTAGGGTACACGATATTGATGCTTTAGACTTGCAAGAAAAGCTTTTCTTTCCATCATTTTCCTTGTAATGAATGTTCACCCATGAAATGAGAAACGTGGATACTCATAATAATCTCCATTCTTTTTGTTATGGGAACTACAAACATATTCTCATTATTGGGATACACGATATTGATGTTTTGGATATGCAAGAAAAGCTTTTCTTTCCACCATTTTCCTTGTAATTAATGTTCATCCATGAAATAAGACAAACTTGGATAATCCTAATAATCTCTGTTCTTTTTGTTATGGGCACTACAATCATGTTCTCCTCATTGGGATACACGGTATTGATGCTTTAGATTTGTAAGAAAAGCTTCTTTCCACCATTTTCCCTATGATCAAAGTTCATTCATGAAATAAGACAAACTTGGATGCTTGTAATAATCTCCATTCTTTTTGTTATGGGCATTACAATTATGTTCTCCTCATTGGGGTACACAATATTGATGCTTCAAATTTACAAGAAAAGTTTTGCTTTCCACCATTTTCCTTGCAATTAATGTTTATCCATTAAATGAGATAAACTTGCATACTCACAATAATCTCTATTCTTTTTGCTATGAACACTACGATCATGTTCTCCTCATCAGAATACACGATATTGATGCTTTGGATTTAAAGGAAAAGCTTTTCCTTCCATCATTTTCCTTGTAATCAAAGTTCATTGGTGAAATGAGACAAACATGGATACCCGTAATAATCTCTATTATTTTTGTTATTGGGAGCTACAATCATGTTCACCTCTTTGCGATACACGGTATTGATGCTTCGAATTTCTAAGAAAAGCATTTCTTTCCACCGTTTTCCTTGTAATTAATCTTCACCCGTGAAATGTGACAAACTTGGATACTAGTAATAATCCCCATTCTTTTTTTGATGGGCACTACAATAATGTTCTCCTCACGAGGATACACGAATTGATGTTTTGGATTTGCAAGGAAAGCTTTTCTTTCCACCATTTTCCTTGTAATTAAAGTGCATTCGTGAAATAAGACAAACATGGATACTCATAATAATCTCCATTCTATTTGTTATGGCACTACAATCGTGTTCTCCTCATTGGGATACACAACATTGATGCTTTATAATTGCAAAAAAAGCTTTGTTTTCCCCCATTTTCCTTGTAATTAATGTTCATCTGTGAAATGAGATAGACCTGGATACTCATAATCTCCATTCTTTTCGTTATGGGCACTAAAATCATGTTCTCCTTATTGGGATACATGATGTTGATGCTTTGGATTCGCAAGAAATGCTTTTCCTTCCATCATTTTCTTTATAATCAAGGTTCATCCGAGAAAAGAGATAAACACAAATACCTATAATAATCTCTATTTTTTTTGTTATTGGGCACTACAATCAAGTTCACCTCATTGGGATAAATGATATTGATGCTTTGGATTTGCAAGAAAAGCTTTTTGTTCCACCATTTTCCTTGTAATTAAAGTTCATCTGTGAAAAGAGACAAACTTGGATACTTATAACAACCTCCATTCTTTTTATTATGGGTACTATAATCATGTTCTCCTCATTGGGATACACGATATTAATGCTTTGGATTTGCAAGAAAAGCTTTTCTTTTCACCATTTTCCTTGTAATTAATGTTCATCTGCGAAATGAGACAAACTTGGATACATCCATTCTTTTTGTTATGAGCACTACAATCATATTCTCCTCATTCGGATACACGGTATTAATGCATAGGATTTCCACGAAATGCTTTTTTTTCCATCATTTTCCTTATAATCAAATTTGATTTGTGAAACAAGACAAACTTGGATGCCCGTAATAATCTCCATTCTTTTGTTATGGGCGCTACAATCATGTTCTCCTTATTGGGATACACGGTATTGATGCTTTGGATTTGCAAAAAAAAAATTTTCACCGTTTTCCTTATAATCAAAGTTCATTCGCAAAATAAGACAGACTTGGTTTCTCATAATAATCTCCATTCCTTTTTTTATGGGCACTACAATCATGTTCTCCACCTTAGGATACACCATATTGATGCTTTGCCCAAAACAAAAAAGAATGGAGATTATTACAAGTATCCGAGTTTGTCTCATTTCACGGATAAACGTTAACTACAAGGAAAATGTTTGAAAGAAAATCTTCTCTTGCAATTCTAAAGCATTAATATCGTGTATCCTAATGTGAAGAACATGATTGTAGTGCCAATAACAAAAAGAATGGAGATTATTATGAGTATCCAAGCTTGTTTCATTTGACGAATGAACTTTGATTATGAGAAAAATGGTGAAAAGAAAAGCTTTTCTTGCAAATCCAAAGCATCAATATGGTGTATCCCAATAAGAGAAAATGATTATTGTGCCCATAACAAATAGAATGGACATTATTACGAGTATCCAAGTTTGCTTCATTTCAAGGATGAACATTAATTACAAGGAAAATGGTGGAAAGAAAAGCTTCTCTTGCAATTCCAAAGCATCAATATCGTGTATCCCAATATGGAGAACATGATTGTAGGGCCAATAACAAAAAGAATAGTGGTTATTATAAGTATCCAAGTTTCTCTAATTTGATTGATGAACTATGATTATAAGGAAAATGGTTGATAAATAAGCTTTTCATGCAAATCCAAAGCATCAACATCGTGTATCCCCACGAGGAGAATATGATTGTACTGCCCATAACAAAAAGAATGGAGATTATTACGAGAACCCAAGTTTGTCTCATTTCATAGATGAACTTTGATTATAAGGAAAATGGCAGAGAGAAAAGCTTTTCTTACAAATCCAAAGCCTCAATATCATGTATCCCAATGAGGTGAACATGATTGTAGTGCCCATAACAAAATGAATGGAGATTATTGCGAGTATCCTAGTTTGTCTCATTTCGTGGATAAATAGTAATTACACAAAAAATGGTGGAAAGAAAAGCTTTTCTTGTAAATTTGAAGCATCAATATCGTGTATCCCAATGAGGAGAACATGATTATAGTGCTTGTAATAAAAAGAATGGAGATTATTATGGGCATCTAAGTTTCTCTTATTTCATGAATGAGCTTTGATTATGAGGAAAATGGTGGAAAGTAAACCTTTTCTTGCAAATCCAAAGATCAATATCATGTATCCCAATAAGGAGAACATGATTGTAGTACCCTTAACAAAAACAATGGAGGTTATTATGAGCATCCAAGTTTGTCATATTTCATGAGTGAACTTTGATTATGAGGAAAATGGTGGAAAAAAAAGCTTTTCTTGCAAATCCAAAGCATCAATATCATGTATCCCAATGAGGAGAATATGATTTTAGTACCTAGAACAAAAAGAATAGAGATTATTATAAGTATCCAAGTTTGTCTTATTTCACAGATGAACATAATTACAAGGAAAATGGTGGAAATAAAAGCTTTTCTTCCAAATCGAAAGCATGAATATCGTGTACCCCAATGTGGAGTGCATGATTGTAGTGCCAACAACAAAAAGAATGAAGATTATTACGAGTATCCAAGTTATTCTCATTTCACGAATAAACATTAATTACAAGGAAAGTGGTGGAAAGAAAATCTTTTCTAGCGAATCCAAAGCATCAATATCATGTATCCCAATAAGGCGAACATGATTGCAATGCTGAATAACAAAAAAAATAGAGATTATTACTAGAGGTACCTTATTTTGTCCGGGCTAATTTTTTTTTAGCAATCGGGGTAATTTTCCATGGTCTGAGCATTTTTGACTCATCCACCATTGATCAAAAACTCAATTTTAACTCGTTTCTTTGCATATGAAAAGATTAAAACCCATATCATATTACGAATTTAGACTTTTGAATTAATCAAAACATTTTTTTGAAGTCTAACTTAGATCAGAAAGTTCAATGTCACATGATTACCCTACTCCTCCCTAGTTTGTTGGCTAAGATCAACATCAGACACCCTATTTGCGGGAAAATCCTTTCAGCATCTAAACCAGCCACCCTATGTCCATCACATTGGTAGCAAGTTGCTCTCTACAGCCACTCTATAGCCACCAAGCTGATACCACTTTGTCCAGATTGAGAAATAACTAAAAACACCTCTAAATTGGCTCTAAAATATGGTATAAATAGACCACTTATATCTTAGCTAAAAAAGGTTAGATTCCAGCTCATTTTCAGCTTCTAAAACACATTCGTACATCAAGAAAACCAAATCACGTAGCTCTTCACTTAGCACCTAAAAACAACCTTAAAACACTCGCTCTTAACCATTACACATTTTGAAAATCACCCTCATCCATACCAAAACCAAAACCTCATTACTTCTCTCTTTTTCCTGCTTATTAACAACAAGGAAAAGAGGGAAATTCAAGCTATCTCTACTACTCCAATTATTTGGCCAAAAAGTGAAGTTTTATTGGTATAACTTCTCACTTTATCACTTT
>JAQSVH010211160.1:0-12200 GCA_029448705.1 Adansonia digitata
AAGAGCCGTACCTGGCAGCGAGCGACGATGTCGAAGTGCTCAGCCAAGATATCAACAAGCTTGCCTTTGCCTTCATCCCCCCACTGAGACCCCAAAACGCCGGATACCTGACTCAGCGATCCGATTCGACTCAGTGACTGACTGGCCGCCGACTCAGCCACACTCAAAGAGGAGAAGGCGGCGGGCTTTAAGGAGCAGACAACCAAGTTACGGCGGTGGTGCTGGAAGTGGAGACCGGGCCTCTGATGGGTCCATTTGGAGGATGCGACTGGGTTGAGGTCGAGATTAAGAGACGAAGCGTTCATGGTAAATAACAGAAGAGGAAAACAATTTTTTTTTTTTATGGTGAAGAGAAAAACAACTGAAAAAGAAAGAAAAAGACCGGCATGAGAAAAGAGAGCACTTAGAATTGTTACAAAACCAGGGCTTCTGAAGGGAGGGAGGGAGGTTTTGGTAGCTGGTAGTGATCCAGTTACGGGTTGGTGATAAAAAGGACTTGTGAATGATTGACGCGTGGATTTAAAGACAGTAGTCTCGCCTATAATTGAGCGTGTTCTACTCGAAATTGGAGGGTTGTAGTTCGATTCGAGCACAACTAAGTTTTATTTTTAAAAATTAAATTATTTTTTTCGCTTGATTAAATTTATTAATTTAACAAAAATAAGTTTGATATTGATTTTTAAATTTAATTATTTATATTTAAATTTTTTAATATTAATTAATAATAAAATATTTATTAAGTTTGTAAATAATTTGAATAAAAATATTAAAATATTAAAATTAAATTAATTCAATACCTTAATTTAATCGTGTTAAATTCGATTTTATTTTTTTAAATTAACCCGAATAGCCTAGACAAAGAGATTTTATTTATTAATTTTTGTCGAATGATTGTATTTTAATAAATAAAATAAAAATAAAAAATTAATTTAATTATGAATAATGAGCAATGGAAGAGCAAAATCGAGTGAGACTTTCATTATAGAAAGCTCCGTTGGAAGTTGCCTTAATTGTTGCCGCGCAAAAAAAGCCGCAGCAGTGGCATTTGTCGGTAGCCATTTTTGAACCATACGAAGAACTTCTTGGCTAAAAAAGACAAACTGAGAAAGGATATTAAGGCTTTTCAAATAGATAATTTATATATTTGAATCATATTTATATATTTGTATTAGTTTTATATTATTTTTATATTTATTTGTATAATGTAATAACATTATGTTAGAAGTTTTATGAATTTTTTTTTTTTTTTAGTACTTGCAAGCTTATGTTCATTGATAATACTTCTCTGTTTCCTCTGCTTCATTTACAAGCAGAGGCGTCTCCTTCAATTCAATATACCTAACAAAAATACCATCCGAACTCCGACGTCTTCTCCAATGCTCCTCTTTTTCGGATCTTTCGTTGCCCTTCTCTTCAATTCAGCATAGAATTCCGTGATCTGAGTCAAAATCTCTCGTCCTGCCACAAAATTATGCGCGGACAAGGCACTCTTTTAAACCCCTGCTTCTTCCTATTACACTTTGGCTGAAGCTGTAACTGTCTCTTAATTCATCCATCTTTGTTTCGTCCTCCATAGATGATTTCTTTGCCAGTTTCTTTGGTGGAGTTGATAGGTTTGGGTTCTTGTTCTCATTGTTTTCATCTAAAATTTTAGCAGCATTTTTCTCCATTTTTTAGCCCTTGCTCCTTTGCCACGACGACAACATTGAGATTCAAGCTTAATGCTAGAAAATTTTTTCTTGAACAAAATTTGTACCTGCTGCGAGTTCTATATCTGAAAGGAAGAATTCGGGATATGGTCGTAGGCCTTAACAGCTTCACCCTAGAGAAGTTTTTAATTGAAGAACTGGATTGAAATGAAAAACAGACAAATCCCTGTCCCAATTATTTACACTGGATTCCAATTTCGAACCTTAGAGGTGCTTTGATTTGAGATAATCTTCCGCACACTTTGGATGCTTGCAACCCTGCATTCATTTCAAACCATTATAAGCAAAAACAAAACTTTCTTAGGTGACTTCTAATTCTCTTTAAAGAAAAAGGTTTTAAGATATGGGTTATCTTTCTCACTTGTCTTCCGTTATTTTCTTAGAAACCAAACAGAGTTTTATCCCAGATTTGCAGAGCCAGGCTTGGTCATCCATAGTTTCAAGTGGAACAGAAAGATCAACCCATTTAGGCGCATTGATATTGTCATCTTCTTCAAACATCGATCCTATGTTGTTCCAATATATGTTTTCATGCTCCATTCTCCGATCCCGGAAAACAAACAAAAACAAGAGTAAGAAAACTGCAAAGATATGCAAAGTTATATATATACATACGTATGTACATAAAGAAACTGAAGAGGCAAAACGAAAAAAAAGCAAGGTCTGAATCTGGTGTTCAGATTCCCGAATCTTGTAATTTGTAAACTTGTTGAAACTGAGGCTAAGAGAGATAGAGGATTTTAATGGAGTGAATGGTGAGGAAGAGAAAGAGCTGTATGAGACTTTGCAACGTCAGAGATTTCATGTAATCAACAAAACACGCCGACGGGTTAAAACTTCTTTTGACCGCTGGAAGCTAAAGACTTCATGGGTTGCGCCCGCCGTGAATGGACTTTTTTATGCTCTAATCCAAGCTTGATTTTAGCCAACTCCAGGTCTCCAACTCTAGGTCCGGCTCGTTCGTTTATAATTAAATTTAAATAAAAAATATTTATTATTATTAAATAATAATTTAAATTAATTTAAATTTATAAAAGATTTATCTGACGCTTGAGATTAAATTTATTGGATCATAGAAATAGTCTTTTAAATAAATATAGTTAGAATTATAAAAATTTAAATTTAATAGTTGATACATATAATGTAAAATATATAATTAATTTTTTCAGTTTAATTTAATAAAAATAACATAAATATATTTTTAAAATAAATTTAACGAACTTAAATCGAAATAATTTTAATAAGAATATTTGACAAAAAATCATTTTAAATAAGATAAGAAACAAATTAAATTATTATTATTTTCCTAATAATAGTTTTTTTTAGCAGTCAAAGGAAATGAAAAAAAAAAACCCAAACGTATATAAATGAGAAACGTGAGATCGATTGTTGCAGTTGAAGGGGTCGCCAACTTCCCAATCATTTATATATATATGTTTTTTCTCCTTGAAACGGGGAAGCTGCTATTAAATTGTTTTTTTTTTCCTTTTTTGTTTTCAGCCAATTTCGATTATTGGATTTCTTCACGCAGTTTCACAACGCAATTAATTCAATTTTTTGTTCTTCGAATCAATTCTAACAATATAAAGAAAGAGAGAGAGAGAGAGAGAGAGAGAGAATGAAGGATTTGCTATAAGCTTGGTTTTTTAGAAGTGAATCGACAATTTCATCACCAACACAACCACACCCTTTTCTGCGAATCTTGGGAAGTCGAGTGGTGGTATCATATGTCGATTGTGGCGGCAGCTGTCATCGTCCCATTGGGCCTTATCTTCTTCTTCTCTGGCTTCGTAGTTAATCTCATTCAGGTTTTTTTTCTTTTTTTTTTGAAACTTCTCAGGGATTTGCGTCATCTTTTGATTGATTAAGTTAAGTGGGTTTTCTTTTCTTTTCTTTTATATTTGCTTTCTGGGTTTCTATTTTCTTTCAAATTTGTTGTTGTTGTATTAAAAGGAAATGCTGGGAGATGCGTTTCTATGTTTCTATTTTTTGATCTGAGATTATTAATGAGCTTGCATTTACATCTGGGTTTTGAATTTATTTAATGCTTTTGTCGCCATGTTTTTTATTGCCCTTGTTTTATTAGCAATCACAATTTATTGTGTTAGACAAGTTGGTTCAGTTTGATTCATTGGTTGATGAGCAAATCTTGTTTTTGGATCTCTTTTTGAATGACCATTTTTCATGTTTTCGAATTTGATGCCTCTTTTTCCCTTTTTTTTTTTTTCAGGCAATTTGCTTTGTTTTCATTCGGCCACTGTTCAAGAACACTTATAGAAAGATCAATAAGGTGGTTGCGGAGTTGTTGTGGCTGGAACTCATATGGCTTTTTGATTGGTGGGCCGGAGTTAAGGTGTTATTTGGCTCCTTTATTTCGTTGTTTAAATCATATTTTTTTTCAATCGTATTATTGACCTTCTGTTTTTTTCCTTTTGGAAATTTCGTAGATAGTCCTGTCTATTCCAGAATCCTTTCTAAATTCCGAGATGGCAGTTTATGGTGATCGAATGCCTAAATACTTCCATTTTCAACTAGATTTGTAAAAAGTAGGTCTCAAAAATAATCATTTCATGCTAAGCACCAAGATATAGAATCCATTCCAAGGTTTTCGCTTTCTCCTACGGGATTCTTCATGTGGCAATATTTTCGTTCAATGACTATAAATGGAAATTTGCCAGTTTCAACTGGATATAGGATGTTACTGGGACAAAGGTATTGGAAAATGAGATCATTGTGCAATGTGCAGTGTCAAAATTTACTTGCCTCCGGTGACCGGATAATTCCATTTGCTGGTAGGCTTAGTTAGATGAAAGCTTTTTGTGCAACTCGTATTTTTGGTGTCTGTAGGCTTAAAGATTGGTTCATTGTCATATCATCTAGATAATTATGCCAATATGAGTTGAACCGTTGCTGTGACGTTTCCTATCTTTTGTTTTTATATGAGTTTAAGTGTTAACTATTGGTTGTTAATGAGCCCACTTTTGTTAATGTGGGAAAAGAACTGATAACATGGATGCCATTCCTTAAGTAGTCTCCTAAAAATTAGCTTTTGATCTTTGAAATATTTGCAGATTCAAGTATTTGCGGATCATGAAAGCTTCAATTTAATGGGTAACACTAACACTGATCTCCTCTACCAGGAAACTTAAGAGTTACATAGATAATGGGTATTTTTTTCTATCCTAAATATTTTGAATGGTTTACTTGTCATCCGATATTGTAAAAATTTTCAGGTAAGGAACATGCCCTTGTCGTATCCAATCACAGAAGTGATATCGATTGGTTAGTTGGATGGGTTTTGGCTCAGGTCTGTAATTAATGTATTCCAAATGAGAATTTTTTACATACTGTTTAAATGAAATGTGCATTCAGAAAAAATATTTGGAGCCACCTGGAAATTTGCTATTTGGGATTCTAACTTCATTTTTTTTTCTCTCTTAAAACACTTTCTGAGGCTAAGATGCAATTAAATTTGCTTTTGACAGCGATCAGGTTGTCTTGGCAGTGCCTTAGCTGTGATGAAGAAATCATCAAAATTCCTCCCCGTACGTGTTGGTGATATTCATTTGAGGTTTCAACTTTCAATAGTGAGATTGTGTTTTTTACCAATTCTTTTTGTCTTCAATTTTGAATGAAAATAGCTGATGATGCCATTTATATGGGATTTTTTTTACACATTTGCATATGCTCGAGTACAAGTGCATTGAAACGTTTGAGATGTAATTAGCTCAGTTTTGTTCACGTTTGATACAGTGAAGTGATTTAAGTCTAGTTTTTCTTGCCTTATTTGCCATCTAGGTGTCTCTCTGTTTTGTTTTTTTACTGCATACTAGTGAATGTCACCTTTTGTTTTCCTAAGTTTCGTCATTAAAGAAGTGAACATGGTTTTACACTTGCTTAGTCACGAAGAATTAATTCATGTCTGATATGTGCAGGTCATAGGTTGGTCTATGTGGTTTTCTGAGTATCTGTTTTTGGAACGAAGCTGGGCTAAGGATGAAAACACTTTAAGGGTAAAAGTTTGATTTTAGTTTTGTAGATGCATGTGTATCGAAAATTACATATGCGCTCTATGTGGAATACACGTATACGTTGCCATGCATGTTGCTGTATTTACTTTGTGGTCTGCGTACTTGTTTTTAGACTACCTTGTTGATTTCGGTTAAAATCTTGTGGAATTATCTTTGCAGGCAGGCCTTCAACGTTTAAAGGACTTCCCACGGCCCTTTTGGTTGGCACTTTTTGTGGAAGGAACTCGCTTTACGCAAGCAAAGCTTGTAGCTGCTCAAGAATTTGCTACCTCACAAGGATTGCCTATTCCCAGAAATGTTTTAATTCCTCGCACAAAGGTCAGATTCTTTTCGCTCAAGTCTTCTTGAATTCATTGAATTCATATGCCTGAAATATCTACATTATTTGTGTTGCTTCAGGGATTTGTCACGGCTGTAAGTCATATGCGTTCATTTGTCCCAGCCATTTACGATAGTACAGTAGCTATTCCAAAAAGCTCGCCTTCACCTACAATCCTTAGGCTTTTCAAGGGGCGATCTACTGTGGTAAGTTAGATTTCAAGCTAACTGTCCAAAACAAGTTCAAAGATTTCGAATAATTATGTATTGATTTGAATATTAACATCACTCTCTCTTTGTTTCTTATCGATATGGGTGCAACTTGCTGAGTAACTGACAATATAGTCTTAGGTCATGCTGGAAAAGTATGTGCTTTTCCCTTGCCTTCTCCTATGGTTAAAACATTTATATCATTTCCGAAGTTGCAATGATCAAACATACAAGAGTCATTGATCTTAAATCTTTAGTTTGATAATTGAATGACTTGCAGTTCTATTGGGTTTCTTTTCAGTTGATTAAAATGTTCCACCGCTTGCTTGCAGGTGCATGTACACATTAAGCGGCATCTCATGAAGCAACTGCCGGAAACGGATGAGGCTGTTGCACTGTGGTGTAAAGATATGTTTGTGGAGAAGGTGAGCATTGTGTATCAAGCGTTTATGAGGGTGCTGTTTTTGGCTATGTTATCTGGACTCTTCATTTTTTCTAAAGTACCAATATCTGACACCTATGTATGACATGTTTTTAGATTTGGGTATGGGCCTATGGGGTATATGCTTCGAAATATATGAAAAATCTTTTAAAATATTGAGTATATTTGTGTTGGACTCGTATAGGACAAGTTGCTGGACAAACATATAGCTGAGGATACTTTCAACGACAAACCATTGCAGGATATTGGTCGGCCGATTAAGTCTCTTTTGGTGAGATTCTTTCAATGTCAAATTAACCAAACTTCAATTCGATTTTCGTCAATTGATGTTTGATTCTGGAATTAATATGATCAAATAATATTCTTAAACTTGGTCAGGTTATTACATCTTGGGCATGCGTTGTGGCTTGTGGGGTTCTCAAGTTTCTACAATGGTCCGAACTTTTATCCTCATGGAAGGGCATCGCATTGTCGGCGTTTGGCTTGGCCATTGTCACCATCCTCATGCAAATCTTGATTCTCTTCTCTCAGTCCGAGCGTTCAACCCCTGCCAAGGTCGCTGCGCTAGGGAAGCAGCAGCCCACGAATGGCCAGGAGAGTTCAGATGCTCTACGGAAGCCGCTGCTAGCTGAAACCGTTTCCTGAAGCTCGAAACTCAAAACTACACTTCCTTAGAGTTTCTTATCAATTTCCAGGAAACCCAAAAAAAGTCATTATCTCAGCTGAAAGCCCCCCCCCCCTTTTTTTTTTTAATTTCTTCATTTTCCAGCTATTTTTATTTGTCAATTCATTTCTAAATTTTGTTTCTTTTCCCCTAATTTGATTCAGCAAGGGACCATGAGTGATGGATTAATAAAATTTTTTGAAGCAATACTTACTGGGTATTGCTTAGATTTGAAATGTTATCTATAATTTAAATTCAATTAAAGTTCAATAATTTTTTTATAAAATAAGTATAAAATCGGTTTTTCTTTTTATTGGTTTAACCGATTTTTCATTGGTTCACAAAATTTTTGGTTTGATAATATGCATCGGGTTGGATGGGCCATCAATTCTTCTTTTTGTCTATCCGGTTTTTTAACACTATATAAAGGGTATATTTCAATCATTAAGTTTAACTAAGAGACAAATGTAGTAATTTTAAACACAACATGAAATATGATATAGCATAACACGTTTAAACTTACTTAAAGATCAGGCTTTAAGTATGATATTCAATGATTCGAGTTAAACATGTATCATTGTTCGACTAATAAATTTTTTATTTAGATCTAATTATAAAGCTATATAAATATAAATATAAATATAATATTTTAATATTTTTTAAAATAATGAAACCAGCTTGAGTAAAAGATTTTAAAAAATTTTGATTAACAGTTCATTTGACACATGAAACACTTTTAAATATATTTAATAAACATAAAAATAATAAAATAAATATGATAATACAAGTTTAGATATAACTATAATAATATATTTTTTATATATATTATATCCATGGTTAAAACTTTGAAACAAATCATAAATAGTTAGAAAGAGGATGATTACCTAGGAATCCATGTTTTACCATAAGATAAAACGGCCATCAACGGTATTTTTCCCAGAGTCTCTTCCTGCTTTTAACCAAAAAAAAGAACCTTAGTAAAACTGTAAAAGAAAAGAAAAGGAAAAGTAATTTTCGTATCCTTTTTGGTGATTGTATCTTTTAAATATATATAGTTTTTGTTAAGCACAGGAATGAAAATTCTCTTTCACTATTAACACCCTTGCGTTCAGTCATCTTGAACTCTTGCATTCTTTTACCTATAAAGGCAAATCAATCCAAGTCCCAAACTGTTCTGAATTTCAATACTTCCAAAAGAAAAAAAAAAGATAAATATATAAATAAATAAAACCCTGTTTTTTCTCATCCATGGCTGACTACCCTTACTCCAATTTCTTCTCAGGTTGGTTCAAGTTTAACCCTCTTCAACATTACCCATCTCCAAACCCTCCTCCCCAACAACACCCTAATTCCAATACCCAAAACTTCCATAGCAACACCACCTCCATGAGAAATGAAATCAGCAGTTTTAACCCTTTTTTCCATTACCAAACCAGCTTCTCATCATCATCCTTACCTCCTTCCCCTCCTGTCAGGGAAGCTTTACCATTATTGAGCTTGAGTCCCACAAGGCATGACAGAGAGGATAAGAAACTTGATGATGAAGATGACGATCGATATAAAGATCAAGAACATAAATATTCTTGTACAGCCATGGATGTAGATTCTAGTGCACTGCGTATAGGGTTACCAAGCCCTAGTGCTTCAGAGCTGGCTTCAGTTTTATCATCTTCCTCAGAGATGACTGACAAAGATGGCGATGGCGATGGCGATGATACTGAGTACCCAATTAACAGACTCAACAAGGGACAGTATTGGATCCCTACCCCTTCTCAGATCCTTATTGGCCCTTCACAATTCTCTTGTCCTGTTTGCTTCAAGACCTTCACTCGATACAACAACATGCAGGTAGTAATTTTCCATTTCTTAAATAATTTAACTTAATTTTCTTCCAACATAAAAGAAGATAAATTGAAAAAATATATATCATATAGTCTTTTCTTCTTATTATCACGTCAATATGAAATTGTCAATCATAAAGCCTTTTATTGAACGACCAAAAAAAAAATTATCAATGTTTCTGTGATTGATCAACAGAGTATCAGTGTTCTTAATGCCTTTAGGTACTTTGAACTAATGAAATTTGTTTTTTTACTCATTCATTGGCAAAGAATCGTACAAGCTGAAAATTTTATGCAGTTTTTTCAGAACTTGATCAAAGTCTCCCTTAACAAAAGGAAAAAAAAAAGAAAGAAAAAAAACCTGTTTGAATCTTCAGTTTACCAACAAAGCATTGCAGAAAACAGGAGACTCATCCACCTCAATTCACTGCTCAACTTAAAGATGGGATCCACAATTGGGGTTTAGTGAGGAATTTCTTTTATTGCTTCCTGAGGAAATTATTTATTTTCCTTTTAAGAGGGCAATTATGAGATTTGCTTTTTGGAAGCATATCAACAATTGTGATACAAAAGGAATGTTATTAAAAAAAAAATCACTTTTCCAAAAACATCCATAAATGTGTATATTGAGTTATAATATATTGTTGAAATTTAAATATAATAAATTCATTTTTATCGGTTTAAATTTGTTGGTGTTGTTATTTCATATTATTAAATTTTGGATTTATTATGATTTCATATTAACATTGAGCATCTCCCCTTATTATTAAGATTTCGTTTAGCATCATTGTGGGTACAGTCTTTGATGTTAAAATTTATTTTTCACTGCAAATGCAAAGTTAATTGATAAAAAAATTTTGGGTTTTGTACCTAAAACTATGATTTGACAACTTAAACAAAAAAATTCAAGAAAATAAAGCTTTTTTAGAAACTGCCTTTTAAATAAAATAATTTTATTATTTTTATATTTTTAAACTTTTATTATTTTAAATTTTTTTTTTTCACAATTGAAAGCCTCAAAGTATTTTTTACAGCAATACTAAATATTTAAAAGTTCTTAAACTATGTTTTTTTCATCATGCTTTTTAAACATATTTTTTTTTATCTCAAACTTTTTTCAACAGAAATACTAAATTAGACCTAAATGGTTTTATGTTAAATATTTAATATGGTAGCCATAGATTAGATTTTGTTATATTCTTTCTACCCCGTATCCTTACTGAATTTGGCACTTGATATTTTTTGCTTAAAAGTGATTCACGTGATGAGGTATGTTAGAACGACATTATTACACATTTGTTTAATATTGGATTTTTTTTCATTTTATATTCAAGTTAAACTTTTTAAATTATAATAAATTAATTTTAAGTTAGATGGCTAACAATTATTGTCTCCTATTTGTTGTATTCCAGTTCTCCATGTAATATTTTTTTTATTTTGCACTTTTCTTTTATAATTGCTCTATGTGTAAACTTATTGTTAATCATTCCTCACACGTGAAAGACATTGAAACTTAAATTTAACCTAAATAATTTACCACCAAAATTTGTAACTTCATCTGTTTTAATTTTGTTGGCTGAATTTTGTGCAGATGCATATGTGGGGGCATGGATCTCAGTATAGGAAAGGGCCGGAATCGCTCAGGGGAACTCAACCAACGGCGATGCTGAGGCTCCCTTGCTATTGTTGTGCACCAGGTTGTAGGAACAACATCGATCATCCAGGAGCAAAGCCGCTCAAAGATTTCCGAACCTTGCAAACGCATTACAAGCGGAAGCATGGGATCAAGTCATTCATGTGCCGGAAATGCGGGAAGGCGTTTGCGGTGAGAGGGGATTGGAGAACCCATGAGAAGAACTGCGGGAAGCTCTGGTATTGCATTTGCGGCTCCGAATTCAAGCACAAGAGATCGCTTAAAGACCACGTAAAAGCTTTTGGGAATGGCCATGCAGCTTATGGCGACGGAGGCGTTGATGATTTGGAAGAAGAAGATAATGAGTCTGCATATGAAGTGGAACAAGATAATGAGTCCATGGAGTGATTGAATAAAAAATACATATATATATTTAAAAGGGTATGACTAGCTATGACGGAATGGTTAATTAATTCTCATAATTATCACAAACTAAGAACTATATATATATAAATGTTTCACAAGGAATCTAAAAGTGCAGTTATTTTTCCTATTCACTGTCACATATATATATATATGTTCATACAAATATATATTGTTTGAAGAATATATATAATTTAGTTTTGAATGAAATTCTTTCATGAATAATGAAAATGATTTATGGGGCTTTTTATATATATATATATATATGGCAATAGATCATTCTGTTCGTGGAATTTAATCGTGTTTCTACTGTTTTCTCTCACTCTGCAACCGCGTGGAAAATCCTATGATTTAAGAAATACATATAGATATATATTGTAAACATATAATGTATATATATATATAGTGAGGGAGGGTTGAAATTGTAAGAAGATATACATGATGAAAGGAACAGTGTCACTGATGTCATAGCTTAGCTAAACGCGAAGATTGACTGATAGACCATATGACAAAACATATTGATGGATACATGTTGTTTGGGTTCAATTTTTTGTAGCGAAGGGACTAAAATAAATTTACAAACAAATGAACATTATACAATTAACTTTGAAAAAGATGATCTAACCTAAAATTTAAATTTTAACATTTTTAATTATTTTAGAGTGAATCTTTTCGAAAATTAGAGATGACCATTTTTTATTCTAATTTTTTAATTAGGGGATACGAAGATACGTCTATGGATAATAATAAAAATATTTATAGGTTGAAATATAGTTCAAAAATTTTTAAATTTGAAGTTTAAATTTAAATTTGACTTAACTTGTCGATTTAAATTCACGGTTTATCCTATACTAAAACATTAAAATATTACTTTTATATTAATATTTATAAATTTTATAATTAAATTTAAATAAAAAATATCATTTTAA
>JAQSVH010211238.1:0-14883 GCA_029448705.1 Adansonia digitata
ATCAATATCGTGTATTCCAATAGGGCAAATATGATTTTAGTGCCCATCAGGAAAAGAATGAAGATTATTATAGGAATTGATGTTCCTCTCATTTGACAGATAAACTTTCACTTTAAGGAAAATGGTGAGGAAAGCTTTTCCAGCCAAATGAAAGCAACAATAATGTGTATCCCAATAAGGAGAACATGATTGGAATGCTCAATCAGAAAAAAAGTAGACATTATTATGAGAATCCAAGTTTTTTAATCTTGCAGACGAATATTATTCTAAGGAAAATAGTGGAGAGGAAAGTTTTTCTACCAAACCAAAGCATCAATATTGTCTATCCCTATGAGGGGAATAAGATTATTGTGCTGAATCCCAGGAAGAATAGAGATTGTTAAGAGAATCCAAGCTTATCTCTCATTTGACGTATGAATTTTGATTATAAGGAAAATAGTGAATAGAAAGGTTTTCTTGCCAAAAGAAAACATCAATATTGTGTTTCCTAATGAGGAGAACATGATTGTAGTGCTCAATAACAAAAAGAGTCGACATTATTATGACAATCCAAGTTTTTTCATCTTACAGATGAACTTTATTTCAAGGAAAGTGGTCAAGAGGAAAGCTTTTCCTACCAAACCAAAGCATTAATATTGTCTCTCCCAATAAGGGGAATAAGATTATAGTGCTGAATCACAAGAAGAATAGAGATTGTTACGAGAATCCAACCATGTCTCATTTAACATATGAACTTTGATTATAAGAAATATAGTAGAAAGAAAAGATTTTCCTATTGAACAAAAGCATCAATATCGTGTATCTTAATGAGGAGAACATTATTTTAGTGCCCTATGACAATAAGAATGGAGATTATTATGGGAACCTAAGCTTGTCACATTTGACATACAAACGTTGATTATAATGAAAATAGTGGGAAGAAAAGCTTTTCTTTCCACACAAAAGCATCAATATTATCCCAATAAAGGGAACACACTTGTAGTACTCAATCACCAAAAGTGTAGGGATTATTATGAGAATCCAAGTTTGTCTCATCTTACAGATGACCAAACCAAAGCATCAATGTTATGTATCCCAATGAAGGGAATAAGATTATAGTGTTGAATCATAAGAAGAATGCAAATTGTTAGAGAACCCAAGCTTGTCTCATTTGATGTACGAACTTTAATTATAAGGAAAATAATGGAACAAAAGGCTTTTCTTTCCAAACCAAAGAAACAACATTGTGTATCCCAATGAGAAAAATATGATTGTAGTGCTAAATCACAAAAAGCATTAAAATTATTACGAGAACTCAAGTTTGTCTCATCTTATGGACAAACTTTATTCCAAGGAAAATAATGGAAAGGAAAGCTTTTCCTGCCAAACAAAAGCATCAATATTTTGTATCCCAATAAAGGGAATATGATTATAGTGCTGAATCTCAAGAAGAATGAAGATTGTTAAGAGAATCCAAGATTGTCTCTCATTTGACGAATGAATTTTGATTATAAGGAGAAGAGTGAAAAGAAAAGCTTTTCTTGCCAAAAGAAAACATCAATATTGTGTATTCCAATAAGTTGACTATGATTTTAGTGCCCCATCAGAAAAAGAATAAAGATCATTACAGGAATTGATGCTTGTCTCATTTGACGGATAAACTTTGACTTTAAGGAAAATGGTGAGGAAAGCTTTTGCAACCAAATGAAAGTGTCACTATTGCGTATCCCAATGAGGAGAACAAGATTGTAGTGCTCAATCGCAAAAAGACTAGACATTATTACAAGAATCCAAGTTTTTTCATCTTATGGATGAACTTTATTCCAAGGACAATGGTGGAAAAGAAAGTTTTTCCTACCAAACCAAAGCATTAATATTGTCTATCCCAATGAGGGGCATAAGATTATAGCGCTGAATCACAAAAAGAATGGAGATTGTTAAGAGAATCTAAGCTTGTCTCTCATTCGATGTATGGATTTTGATTATAAGTCAAATAGTGAAAAGAAAAGCTTTTCTTGCCAAAAGAAAGCATCAATATCATGCACTCCAATGAAGAGAATTTGATTTTAAGCCCCATCAAAAAAAGAATAAAGATTATTACGGGAATCGATGTTCATCTCTTTTGGTAGATGAACTTTGACTCTAAGGAAAATAGTGGAAATGAAAGCTTTTTTAGCCAAATAAAAGCATTAATGTAGTGTATCCAAGGAGAACATGATTGTAGTGCTCAATCATAAAAAAAGTAGCCATTATTATGAGAATCCAAGTTTTCTCATCTTGTAGATGAACTTTATTCCAAGCAAATTGGTGGAGAGGAAAGCATTTCCTGCCAAACCAAAGCATCAATATTGTCTATCCCAATGAGGGGATTATAATTATAATGTTGATATCACAAGAAAAATGGAGGTAGTTATGAGAATCCAACCTTGTCTCATTTGACATACAAACTTTGATTTTAAGGAAGATAAACAAAAACATCAATACTGTGCATCCTAAATAGAGAAACATGATTGTAGTGCTCAATCACAAGTAGGGAGTATTACGAGAATCAAAGTTTATCTCATCTTATAGATGAACTTTTTTCCAAGTAAAATGGTAAAGCTTTTCCAACCAATCCAAAGCATTCGTATTATGTATCCCAATTAAGGGAAAAAGATTATAGTGCCGAATCACAAGAGGAATGCAAATTGTTACAAAAACCCAAGCTTGTCTCATTTGATGTACGAACTTTAATTATAATGAAAATAATGAAAAGAAAAGCTTTTCTTACCAAACCAAAACATCAGTGTTGTGAATCCCAATGATAAGAACATGATTATAATGCTCAATCACAAAAGGTGTAAAAATTATTATGAGAACCCAAGTTTGCCCTATCTTATAGATGAACCTTATTCAAAGGAAAATGGTGGAAATGAAAACTATTCCTACCAAACCAAAGCATCAATATTTTGTATCCCAATAAGGAGAATAAATTATAGTGTTGAATCCCAATAAGAATGGAGATTATTAAGAGAATCCAAGTTTGTCTTTCATTTAACATACGAATTTTTATTATAAGGAAAATAGTGAAAACAAAAGCTTTTATTGCCAAAAGAAAGGATCAATATCATGCATTCCAATGAGGTGAATATGATTTTAGTGCCCCATCAGAAAAAAAATGAAGATTATTATAGGAATCGATGTTTATCTCATATGATGGATAAACTTTGACTTTAAGGAAAATGATGAAAAAAGCTTTTCTAGCCAATTGAAAGCATTAATATTGTGTATTCCAATTGGGAAAACATGATTGTAGTGCTTAATCACAAAAAGAGTAAACATTATTACGAGAACCCAAGTTTTTTCATCTTATGGATGAACATTATTCCAAGGAAAATAGTGGAAAGGAAAGTTTTCCTTGCCAAACCAAAGCATTAATATCGTTTATCCCGATAATGGGAGTAAGATTATAGTGCTAAATCCTAAGAAGAATGAAGATTGTTAAGAGAATCCAAGCTTGTCTCTTATTTGACATATGAATTTTGATTACAAGGAAAATAGTGAAAAAAAAGCTTTTCTTGCCAAAAAAAAGCATAAAGATCGTGTATTCCAATGAGGTGAATATGATTTTAGGGCCCCATCAGGAAAAGAATAGAGATTATTACGGGAATTGATGTTTGTCTTATATGACAGATAAATTTTGACTTTAAGGAAAATGGTGATGAAAGCTTTTCCAGCCAAATGAAAGCATCAATATTGTGTATCCCAATGAGGAGAATATGATTGTAGTGCTCAATCACAAAAAGAGTAGACATTATTATGAGAATCAAAGTTTTTTCATCTTAAGGATGAACTTATTCCAAGGAAAATGGTAGAGAGGAAGGTTTTTCCTACAAAACTAAAGCATCAATATTACCTATCCCAATGAGGGGAATAAGATTATAGTGCTGAATCCCAAGAAGAATAGAGATTTTTAGGAGAATCCAAGTTTGTCTCTCGTTTGACATATGAATTGTGATTATAAGGAAAATAGTGAAAAGAAAAGCTTTTCTTGCCAAACGAAAGCATCAATATCGTGTATTCCAATTAGGAGAATATGATTTTATTGCCCCATCAGAAAAAGAATTGAGATTATTACAAGAATCAATGTTTGTCTCATTTGATGCATGAACTTTAACTCTAAGGAAAATGGTGGAAGAAAAGCTTTTCCAGCCAAATGAAACCATTAATATTGTGTATCCCAATGAGGAGAACATAATTGTAGTGCTCAATCACAAAAAAAAAAAAAAATGTTATTATGATAATCCAAGTTTTCTTATCTCATGAACGAACTTTATTCCAAGGAAAATGGTAGAGAGGAAAGCTTTTCCTACCAAAGCAAAGCATCAATATTGTCCCAATTAGGGGAATATGATTATAATGCTAAATCACAAGAAGAATGGAGATTGTTACAAGAATCCAACCTTGTCCCATTTGACATGCGAACTTTGATTTTAAGGAAGATAGTAGAAAGAAATGCTTTTCCTGGCAAACGAGCATCAATATTGTGTATCCCAATGATGTGAACATGGTTGTAGTGCTCAATCACAAAAAAAATAGAGATTATTACGAGAATCCAATTTTGTCTCACCTTACGGATGAACTTTATTCCAAAGAAATTGGTGGAAATGAAAGCTTTTTCAGCCAAAGTAAAGCATAAATACTGTGGATCCCAATTAGGGAAATAAGATTATGGTGTTGAATCACAAGAAGAATGGAGATTGTTATGAAAATTCAAGCTCGTCTCATTTGAAGTACAAACTTTAAGTATAAGGAAAATAATGGAAAGAAAAGGTTTCCTTCATAAAAAAAAGTATCAATATCGTGTATCCCAATGAGGAGAACATGATTTTATGCCCCGTCAGAAAATGAATTGAGATTATTATAGGAATTGAAGTTTGTCTCCTTTGACGGATGAACTTCAGCTTTAAGAAATTTGGTTAAAAGGAAAGCTTTTCCTACCAAACCAAAGCATTAATTTCTTGTATCCCAATGAGAGGAATAAGATTATAGTGCCAAATCACAAAATGAATGGAGATTGTTATAAGAACCTAAACTTATCTTATTTCCCAAGCAAACTTTGATTGTAGGAAAAATATTAGAAAGAAAAGCTTTTCTTGCTAAGTGAAAACATCAATATCATGTATCTTAATAAGGCAGACGTGATTGCAATGCTCAGCCATAAAAAGAGCAGAGATTATTATGAGAATTAATGTTTGTCTCATCTTACAGATGAACTTTTTTCCAAGTAAAATAGTAAAGCTTTTTTGATCAAACCAAAGCATCAATATTGTGTATCCTAATGAAGGGAATAAATTATAGTGTCGAATCACAAGAAGCATGCAAATTGTTACCTGAACCCAAGCTTCTCTTATTTGATGTATGAATATTGACTATAAGGAAAATAATGGAAAAAAAGCTTTTTCTTACCAAACCAAAGCATTAATATCGTGTATCCCAATGAGGCGGACATAATTTAAGTGCTCAATCACAAAAAGATTGGGGATTATTATGAGAACCCAAGTTTGTCTTATCTTACGAATGGACTTTATTCCATGAAAAATAGTGGAAAAGAAAGCTTTCCTCGTTAAACCAAAGAATCAATATTTTTTTATCCTAATGGGGGTAATAAGATTATAGTGCTGAATCATAAGAAGAATAGAGATTGTTACGAGAATCCAAGCTTGTCACTCATTTGATGTATAAATTTTGATTATAAGGAAAATAATGAAAAGAAGAGTTTTCTTGCCAAAAAAAAAGATCAATATCGTGTATCCCAATAATGAGACTATGATTTTAGTCCGCTATCAGAAAAAGAATAGAGATTATTATGGGAATTGATGTTTGTTTGATTTAACGGATGAACTTTGACTATAAGCAAAATAGTGGAAATGAAAGCTTTTCCTACCAGACAAAACCAACAATATTGTGCATCTTAATGAGAAAAACATATTATAGTGCTCAATCATAATAAGAGTAGACATTATTATGAGAATCCAAGTTTTCTTATCTTATGGACGAACTAAATTCCAAGGAAAATGGTAGAAAGGAAAGCTTTTCCTGCCAAATGAAAGCATTAATATTGTCTATCCTAATGAAGGGAATAAGATTGTAATGCTAAATTGCAAGAAAAATGGAGATTGTTATGAGAATCCAACTTTGTCTCATTTGACGTATGAACTTTGATTATAAGGAAGATAGTAGAAAGAAAGGCTTTTCCTGCCAAACAAAAGCATCAATATCATGTATCGCGATGAGGAGAACATGATTTTAGTGCCCTATCACAAAAACTATGGAGATTATTGCAGAAATCCAAGTTTGTGTCCTTTGATAGATGAACTTTTACTTTAAGAAAAATAGTGGAAAGGAAAGCTTTTCCCGCCAAACCAAAGCAGTAATTTCGTGTACCTTAATGAAGAGAGTAAGATTAGAGTGCCAAATCCCAAAATGAATGGAGATTGCTATAATAACCTAAGCTTATCTAACCTGACCAGCAAACTTTGATTATAAGAAAAATGGTGGAAAAAAAGGTTTTCCTGCCAAATCAAAGCATCAATATCGTCTATCCCAATAAGGTGGACATGATTATAGTGCTCAATCACAAAAAAATAGAGATTATTACAAGAATCTAAGTTTGTCTCATCTTAAAAACGAACATTTTGCCAAGTAAAATGGTAAAGCTTTTTTGACCAAACCATAGCATCAATATTATGTATCCCAATGAAGGGAATAAGATATAGTGCTAAATCATAAGAAGAATGTAGATTGTTGCGAGAACCCAAGCTTGTCTTATTTGACATACGAGCATTTATTACAAGGAAAATAGTGAAAAGAAAAGCCTTTCTTATCAAACCAAAGCATCAATATCATGTATCCCAATGAGGCAAGCATGATTGTAGTGCTCAATCACAAAAAGAATAGACATTATCACAAGAATCCAAGTTTGTCTCATCTTATAAATGAACTTTTTTCCAAGTAAAATGGTAAAGCTTTTCTGACCAAACTAAAGTATCAATATTGCGTATCCCAATGAAGGGAATAAGATTATAGTGCTGAGTCACAAGAAGAATGGAAATTATTACGAGAACCCAAGCTTGTCTGATTTGACGTACGAATATTGATTATAAGGAAAATAATGGAAAGAAAAGCTTTTCTTACCAAACGAAAGCATCAATATCATGTATCCTAATGAGAAGAACCTAAGTTTGTCTCATCTTACAGATGAACTTTGTTGCGCAAAAAATGGTGGAAAAAAAGTTTTCCCTGCTAATTAAAAGCATCAATATTTTGTATCCCAATAAGTGGAGTAAGATTATAGTGCTGAATCACAAAAAAATGGAGCTTGTTACAAGAATCCAAGCTTTTCTTTCATTTGACATACAAATTTTGATTATAAGGAAAATAGTGAAAGAAAGAGCTTTTCTTGCCAAAAGAAAGCATTAATATCGTACATCCCAATGAGGAGAATATGGTTCAATGCCCCATCAGAAAAAGAATGGAGATTATTATAGGAATCGATGTTTGTCTGATTTGATAGATGAACTTTGACTCTAAGGCAAATAGTGGAAAGAAAAGTTTTTCCTGCCAAACAAAAGAATTAATACTATGTATCCTAATGAGGAGAACATGATTGTAGTGTTCAATCACAAAAAGAGTAGAGATTATTATGAGTTTGCAAGTTTTTTAGTCTTACGGATGAACTTTATTTAAGGAAAATGGTAGAAAGGAAGGCTTTCCTGCCAAACCAAAGCATCAATATTATGTATCCCAATGAAGGGAATAAGATCATAGTGTTGAATCACAAGAAGAATAAAAATTGTTATGAGAATCCAAGCTTGTCTCATCTGACATACGAACTTTGATTATGGGAAAGATGTAGAAAGAAAAGCCTTTCCTGCCAAACAAAGTATCAATATCATGTATCCTAATGAAGAGAACATGATTTTTATGCCCTATCACAAAAAGAATGGAGATTATTATGGGAATCTAAGATTGTCTTATTTAACGTACAAACTTTGATTATAAGGAAAATAGAGAAAAGAAAAGCTTGTCCTGCTAAACGACAACAACAATATTGTGTATCCCAATAAGAAGAACATGATTATAGTGCTCAATCACAAAAAGAGTAAAGGTTATTACGAGAATCCAAGTTTTCTAATCTTACAGATGAACTTTATTCCAAGGAAAATAGTGGAAAGGAAAGCTTTCTTGCCAAACTAAAGCATCAATATTGTGTATCCCAATGAGGGGAATAAGATTGTAGTGTTGAATCATAAAAAGAATAGAGATTGTTATGAGAATTCAACCTTGTCTTATTTGATATACGAAGTTTGATTATAAGGAAGATAGTAAAAAGAAAAGCTTTTCCTACTAAGCAAAAGCATTAATATCATATATCCTAATAAGGAGGACATGACTTTAGTGCCCCATCATGAAAAGAATAGATATTATTAGGGAATCCAAGATTGTCTTATTTGAAGAATGAACTTTGATTATAAGGAAAACAGTGGAGAGAAAAACTTTTCCTGCTAAATCAAAACATTAATATCATGTATCCCAATAAGGCAGGTGTGATTGTAGTGCTCAATCCCCAAAAAAGTAGAGATTTTACGAGAATCCAAGTTTGTCTCATCTTACAGAAAAACTTTTTTCCAAGTAAATGGTTAAACTTTTTTGATCGAACTAAAGCATCAATATTGTGTATCCCAATGAAAGAAATAAGATTATAGTGCTGAATCACAAGAAGAATGTAGATTGTTGCGAGAGCCCAAGCTTGTCTTATTTGACATATGAGCATTTATTACAAGGAAAATAGTGGAAAGAAAAGCTTTTCTTACCAAACCAAAGCATCAATATTGTGTATCCCAATAAGAAGAACATGATTGTAGCACTCAATCACAAAATGAGTAGAGATTATTACAAGAACCTAAGTTTATCTCATCTTATGAACGAACTTTGTTACACGAAAATGGTGGAAAAAAAAGTTTTCCTTACCAAACGGAAACATCAATATTTTGTATCTCAATGAGTGGAATAAGATTATAGTGCTAAATCATAAGAAGAATGGAGATTGTTATAAGAATCCAAGCTTATCTCTCATTTGACAGACAAATTTTGAGTATAAGGAAAATAGTTAAAGGAAGAGCTTTTCTTGCCAAAAGAAAGCATCACTATCGTGCATCCCAACGAGGAGAATATAGTTTTAGTGCCTCATCAGAAAAAGAATAGAGATTATTATAGATGTTTGTCTGATTTGACGGATAAACTTTGACTCTAAGGAAAATGGTGGAAAGGAAAGTTTTTCCTGCCAAATGAAAGCATAATATTATGCATCCTAATGAGGAGAACATGATTTTAGTGCTCAATCATAAAAAGAATAAAGATTATTATGAGTATCCAAGTTTTCTAATCTTACGGACGAGCTGTATTCTAAGGAAAATGGTGGAGAGGAAAGCTTTCTTGCCAAACCAATGCATCAATATTGTGTATCCTAATGAGGGGAATAAGATTACAGTGCTGAATCACAAGAAGAATGAACATTGTTATGAGAATCCAAGCTTGTCTCATTTGACATACGAGCTTTGATTATGAGGAAGATAGTAGAAAGGAAAGCTTTTCCTGCTAAACAAAAGCATTAATATCATGTATCCCAATAAAGAGAACATGATTTTTGCGCCTCATCACAAAAAAATGGAGATTATTATGAGAATCCAAGATTATCTTATTTAATGTATGAACTTTGATTATAAGGAAAATAGTGGAAAGAAAAGCTTTTCCTGCCAAACAAAAGCAGCAATATTGTGTATTCCAATGAGAAGAACATGATTGTAGTTCTCAATCATAAAAAGAGTAAAGATTATTACGAGAATCCAAGTTTCTAATCTTACAGGTGAACTTTATTCTAAGGAAAATGGTGGAAAGGAAAGCTTTCTTGCCAAACTAAAGATCAATATTGTGCATCCCAATGATGGGAATAAGATTGTAGTGCTAAATCATAAGAAGAATAGAGATTGTTATGAGAATCCAATGCTATCTCATTTGATATACAAACTTTGTTTATAAGGAAGATAGTAAAAAGAAAGGTTTTTCTTGCTAAGCAAAAGCATTAATATCATATATCCTAATAAGGAGGACGTGACTTTAGTGCCACATCATGAAAAGAATAGAGATTATTATGGGAATCTAAGATTGTCTTATTTTAAGTATGAACCTTGATTATAAGGAAAATAGTGGAAAGAAAAACTTTTCCCGCCAAATGAAAATATTAATGTCATGTATCCCAATGAGGCAGACCTAATTGTAGTGCTTAATCACAAAAAAAGTAAAGATTTTACGAGAATCCAAATTTATCTCATCTTACAGGTGAACTTTTTTCCAAGTAAAATGGTTAAGCTTTTTGACCAAACCAAAGCATCACTATTGTGTATCCTAATAAAGGGAATAAGATTATAGTGCCAAATCACAAGAAGAATGCAGATTGTTATAAGAACCCAAGCTTGTCTCATTTAATGTATGAACATTGATCATATGGAAAATGGTCTAAAGAAAAGCTTTTCTTACCAAGCCAAAGCATCAATATCATGTATCCCGATGAGACAAACATGATTTTAGTGCTCAATCACAAAAAAAAAAAAGAGTTTATTACAAGAACCAAAGTTTGTTTCATCATAGGGATGAACTTTATTCCAAGGAAAATGGTGGAAAGAAAAGCCTTTCCTGCCAAACCAAAGCATCAATATTTTGTATCCCAATAAGAGGAATAAGATTATAGCGCTGAATCATAAGAAGAAAGCAAATTGTTACAAGAATCCAAGTTTGTCTCTCATTGGACGTACGAATTTTGATTATAAGGAAAATAGTGAAAAGAAGAGCTTTTCTTGCTAAAAGAAAGCTTCAATATCGTGTATCGCAATAAGAAGAATATGATTTTAGTGCCCTATTAAAAAACGAATGAAGATTATTACAGGAATCGATGATTGCTTAATTTGACGGATGAACTTTAACTCTAAGGAAAATGGTGGAAAGGTCAGTTTTACTTGCCAAACGAAAGCTTAAATGTGTGTCCCAATAAGAAAAACATGATTGTAGTGCTTAATCATAAAAAAAATAGAGATTATTATAAGAATCCAAGTTTGTCTCTTCTTACGGACAAACTTTATTCCAAGGAAAATGGTGGAAAGGAAAGCTTTTCCTGCCAAACCAAAGCATGAATATTTTGTATCCCAAACAATGCTCATTGTATTGATACACTCAAGATTTTTGGACCAAATATATCGATACATTATGCAATGTATCTATACATTGTTCAAGAATTTTTGGCTCATCCACCATTGATCCAAACTCAATTTTAACTCATTTCTTTACATCAAAAAATATCAAAACTCATATTAGATTACGAATTTAGACTTTTAAATTAATAAAAACATTTTCTAAGTCTAAATTAGATCAATAAGGTCAATTTCACGTGATCACCCTACTCCTTCCTAGTTTGTTAACCAAGATCACCATCAGCTACCCTATTTGCTGGAAAATCATTTCAGCATTTAAACTAGCCACCCTATGTCCATCACATTGGTAGCAGGTTGTTCCCTACAGCCACTCTATAGACATCAAGTTGACATCAGTTTATCCCCCTTAAGAAATGACCCAAAACACCTCCAATTTGGCTCCAAAATACTGATATAAATAGACTACTTAAAACTTAGATGAGATTTTAAGGGATTCCAGCTCATTTTCAACTTTCAAAGCACATTCACACGTCAACAAAACCATATCTCATAGCTTTTCACTCAGCACCTAAAACAACCCTAAAACACTTACTTTCAACCACTATACATTCTAAAAATCACCCTCATCCATACTAGAACCAAAACCTCATTATTTATCTCTTTTTCTTGCATATTAACAACAAGGAAAAAAGGGAAATTCAAGCCATCTCTATTGCTCCAACTATTTGGCCAAAAATTGAAGTTTTGTTAGTATAACTTCTTACTTTATCACTTTCATTTTTTCAACATCTTCATCATTTTAGTAAGCTTTCCATGTTTCCATCACCCTCTTAGGATTCTCATGCATTATTGTTGCTTTTGGTTATGGTAGGATTTGGATACCTTCATGCCCCTTTGATGTATGCAAAATGCTTCATTTCAACCTCATTATTTTGATAGCTCTTGCTCATGCATTTTATGCTATACCCATGCATTTGGCTATGATTAATCCATGTATGAATCCTTGGCCTAACGTATTTCAAGCATATTTATACAGTAGCTTGCATCTTGTCATGAATCATTGTCATTTTCAGCATCCATAACATTTTCTTGTCTGAGTGCATAATAGTTTATTTATCTAGACCATTGGTGAAGTTAGCATCCCCATTTATGTTATGTGCCATCCCCTTGTATGTTTGTTTTTTGCTCCTTGCCAAAGTGGATGTTTGATGGCTTTAAAAAAAAAACTAATTTTCAAAACCTCTTAAGCCAAGCATGCTAACCTCAACCAATAAGGACTCGCATGAACTTAGCATTTTCCTTATAGTTAACTAAACATCTTGGTGAAGATGAAGTTTCCAAGATCTGTAATCCTGAGTAATAAGCTCAAAACTTTTGATTTTCCAACGAAAATGGTCTTGCACTTGTTCCCTAAATGTATGTGCCTTGTTTTTAAGTCAAAACCTTAATGGTATATTCAACGGGTTGTTTCATTATCCCAATTTCCTCTAGGGTTATGCAAATGAGTTTGAGATGCTTATGCCACTCTTTCCCTTCAATCATGGAAGTTCAAATGTCGATGACTCTAGTTTGGGCCCGCAAACATAGAGAAAATAAGAATATCCTCTGCTTTGCTTTATCCCCTGCTGGTAGCATCATCGTTACAAATTGAAAATTCAGTTTAAAATCCCAAACAACTTTTCATGAATTTTATAATATTTTTCTCTGAAAGTATGTCAAAATATCTTTAAAACGAAGCCATTTTCACCCCCGGATCAGTCCAGATGAAAGAGTTCTGATTTTTCAAACCTAGACTATCTGAAATCCTTGTAGTTAACAAAGTGCATTCCGGTTGGGCCCTTTTAGGCCCACTAAGCAATTTTTCCAAATCTGTCCAACATTTTTCCTAAAAAGTTCATGAAATTTCCTTTCTAGAAAGGTATTATTTGCAATTTTTTGATACCAAACAAGTCTAAAATGATTTTTCGAATTTTGATACACCCTTTTCTTCACATGCTCTGTCAGTAGCATAATTGACCCAAATTTGAAAATTTATTTCCCTAGAAATAATTTTTTTGGATATTAGGAATATTTTTAGATTTACCTTTGTCAAGTTACCTTTCTAATGGTGTCTTTTTCATCCTCTAAGGCCTTCAAACCAATCCAAAATAAATTCAAAAAATGGTATCGCACGATGTTGTCCCCTATTCTTTGCCATGGTCAAAATTAAGTTTTTTTTCCCAAATATCATCTCAAGACTTTCGAATGTCTCTGTATCACTCTGATCAGACTCAAGAACATGCTTCGACCTCCCATAAGCTTGTATTAAGGCACAAATATATTTTTATATCTTTACCATCCTCGTTCACAACTTTTTTTGCCAAAAATTGTCAAAATGCTAACTCATTTTCTGAATTACAAAGTTTTGTCAACTTAAGTTTTCCAACTCGACTTCTTTAAAGAATGTCAGATATGTCCCTTTTGGGGATACTTTAACCCTAACCTTTGAGGGAATACTCCAACCCTGATCTTCCGAGGGGATACTCCAGCCCTGTTTTTCAAAATTGTCAAGATTTAGGAATTTTCCTTTGTCAAAATTATTTGTCATCCATGGGGATACTCTAACCCCATCTTTTCGAGAGGATACTCTAACCCTGTCTTTCAACTATAATTAAATGTTTCTCTTTCGAAGGCTTCCACGAATGCGTCAAAAAAACCTTGTTCAATCAAGGAACCCAGATTTGTCTAAAAAATTATCGATTTGGTTATTCTCAGATAATCGTTGCCAATTGCAAGATAAATTCCAATAGTCCATCCCTTCTTTTTATCATTATATTGAATGGTCTATGTTATGTTACTTTGTTCGTTGCCTTAACGTGATTTCTTTGTAATGATTATTGGCATTTATGTTTTCAAAACATTTCAAGTAAAACTAAAGGTAATATTCCACGTGGGTATTCTCTAGTCCCCAAAGTAGAATATTTCATTTTTCAAAGTAAAATCCAGAGGTCATTTTTATTGAAAATCTCTATATTCCCTATCTCTCCGGGGTGTGTATTAGATTAAATTTTTTCATCAAAACCTATATTTGTATTTCCATAAAATTCATGCATTAAAAGAGGGTTATATCGAAATAGTGATGAGTTAAGATCGAAAGAATCAAAATTGAGATAAGGCATAACTAGTAAGTTACTAATTTCAAGCATCGTGAAGAGGTTCATGCCTCATCATGCGTAACCAACTCTCGAACCCAAATGGCAAATCTTTGTACTACGTAGACCACGAAATTGATGTTTCAAGTTTTGTAACTCAAGATATAGGTCTCAATAGGCATTCGATCACGCCTAGCCCAAAATGATCAGTGGTGACTCCAAGTGTGGCCATTTCACGATGGTCATCTGAGACCAATAAGATGAATGATTCGTCTTATGGTCCTCTTCACCGTATCATAAGTAGTGAATCCATACTTTCTTATTTTTATCACGTCACGAAGGAAAAGTTTTCGTCAAGAAGATATTTCCCAGTCTGAAGAATATTTTAAGTCGTATGCACCCATAGATCTATGAGGATCCACCTTGGGGCATGTTACGATAGCATGACGACTTTGCTAGGGAACAGTATAGAGAGTTAGGTCAATAACTAGCTATGTATTGCTAGGTTCCCAATTCCTTCGATCTTC
>JAQSVH010211278.1:0-11843 GCA_029448705.1 Adansonia digitata
AACAAACAAAACTAATAATAGGATTTCATAGCATTACTTGCAATGATAGAACTTTGTAAGAGCTTTGTTTTATGTCTAAAGACTGAGAATGAACTCTTGGGGCCACAATTGGTCTTGCCTTGGCACCCTATATCTTAAAAATGTGCTCAAAACCTCTTCCCAGTAAATAATCATGGACCTTCCACACTTTCAAAGAAAGGACAACCTTAACATTCAAAGCCTCTGGAAATCTAGAGCAAGATTGACAAACACTAGGCGAAAGACCACTTTATCAAAGCTGAAAAGGGCCAAAACCAACCACTGGATTAGGTTTTTAAAGTCATTATCCTTGTATTACTTAGACATGCACTTGCATCCCCATGCATTATGCAACATTTAACATCCTACAAGTACCGGCTCTTGTGTACAAGAGTCAAATTTGTAGAAAACCTAAGGTAGAATTTTTTTTTTAATTTCAAAAACCTCAAAAGGCCTCAAGTAAGTACCTTTGGACTTACATGTTCATTAAAAATCACCCAATAAGGGCATCTAAACTCATTTCCTTCTGGTCCTCAAAGAGCAGGATGTTTATCCAAGCCCATACAAGCTGGTGGCACCTATCTACCTCAGTCCTCAAAGAGCAGGATGTTTATCTAAGCCCACACAAGCTGGTGGCACCTACCTACCTCAATCCTCAAAGAGCAAGACGTTAATCGAAGCCCACACAAGCTGGTGGCACCTACCTACCTTAGTCCTCAAAGAGCAGAACGCTTATCAAAGCCCACACAAGCTAGCGGCACCTACCTACCTTAGTCTTCAAAGAGCAAGACACTTATCTAAGCTCACACAATCTACTGGCACTAATCTACCTTAGTCCACAAATAACTAAATGTCTTTATTTATATACCTTAAAGCCTATACAAGCTGCTGGCACTTATCTACCTTAGTCGACAAAGTTCTGGACGTATTTCTTTACCTACCTCGAAGCCCATACAAGTTGATGGCACCTATTTAAGGTTAAACCTAAAAAAAAAAAAAAAAAACTAGTAAAGAGGTCAAACCTTGCAAAACTCATCGAAATCTCATTTTTTGCAAGTATATTTAACCAATCTTGACATGATACTAAAGTAACTCTTTACTTTTTTGTAGGCACACAAAATCATCATCCTACTCAAACAAAATGGTGTATATTTTTCATTACCCTACTCCTAATACTTAACAATGGCCAAAGAGGGGTAACTGTAGTCACCTCATTTTATCTGACCCACTTTTGGCACCTCAAGACTCAATTGAAGGATGATAAAATCAAAAATAAAAATAAAAATTGGGGACAACTGTTGGCTGCCGTGTCACCAAGTGAAAAATTTTTATGGGAAGGTCTAAAATGCCTATGGGTCATATTAAAAAAATATATAAAATGAAGCATCAAAGGCCATTTTCCATGATGTCATTGAAGTCATTTAAATAAGTACACAGATCAATTTCTCACTGTTTATGACCAAGGTAGGTCAGGGAGCCACAGGTACTTACAAGTTATATTAGTGCACAAGTGTTAATATGAGGCCTTATGAGGCCAAAAACTTGAATTTTCTCATGTAGTATTGATACAAGAGTGTTTGGTATCGACATCTAAGATGTGGTATCGATACCTAGCATGTTTGTATCGACATAGACCTTAGTAGTAGCTAAAGGTGTGATTTTTGGCAAAATGTATCGGTACACAAGCTTGTGTATCAAAACAAGTTCATGAAGTATTGATACAGGCTTTTAAGTCTCGAGATTGGAAACTAATTTTTGCTCTTTGTATCAATACATGCTTCATTGCATCGATACTCATGGGTAAAAATGCCTTGTGTATCGATACATAATGTTCTGTATCGATACACAAAGACATATTTGCCTAGTTCGAGTCATTTTTCAATCCCTACTCCACTTATTCAAAATCTGATTCAAATATGTCTCTTGCAAATCATCAAAATTCATACCAGGCTTCGTCTTTGGGCCTGTGATTGGATTTAATCAAAATTTTGAGGCCCAAATAGCCAATTAAAATGACATTTTATGACATTAGGTAATTTGTCAAAGGGTAAGGCTGAACTTACCCAATGCTCAGCCATATAAAGTAGTTTAGATCTATTTTTGCTGAGCAAACCAATAAGTTTGCAAGCTAGTTGAACATTATACCTGACCTCTACATAAGGTACATACACTAAAACCTCAAAATACCTTTGATTTTTCATCTTTTGTCTGCAAGGCCACAAGGCTGTATAAGATATCCTTGGACTTAGTTGAGGAAGGAGAACAAAAAAAAAAGATTCCCAGCAGAAAAACTTCCACTTCTAATCATTCCTTTATCCTTTCAATACTCCCACTCCTAGCAGAAACTAAAAAACTATTCTCCATTTTTGGGTCCCTTCAAAACCATCACCAAAAGTCTTTCCAAAAATCTTTATTTCACCCATTGTCCCACTCGAAACTCCTTTTTATCCATACCTAACTTAAAAGCCCCTCTTTTTCATCACTATTTTGCTATTCAACCCAAAAAAAAAGTGAAGTTTAAAATTGCTACTCAGAGAAAAGGCTGAAACTTGAAACTTTTGGTATATTTTCTCCACTTGACTCTCCATATTCTTTGATTTTTTAGCATTTTCGTCCTCTTAGTGACCTCTCCATGTTACCATGACCCTTTTAAAGTTCTCATGCATTATTGCTACCTTGTTTGTGGTAGTCATATAGTGTTGATGTTCTCTTGATGCCTTGATATTGCATGGTAGGCCAAATATCTTATCATGCTTAACACATGCTTAAATGTTCACCTTAACATGTCTTATGTATATTCATGCATTTTCTTATGTTTTAAGGAGTCTTGTGACAAAAAAATGCTGTCTTGAGAACTTCAGCCTACATTTTTTTGGTTAAATATGTTCATACACCTTATTTGTCATCTTATCACATTTTTGTCACCTATTTCCATGCAGATATGTCACTTATGTGTGTTTGCATGTTTAGTCCTTATTCATCTTAGTGCATGTTATGTTTTGTTTATGTCATTCCTATTAAGATGCATGCTTGTTTGTTAAATATGATTTTTTCTCCAAGTTAAGTTCATGCTACCTTTAATAGATGAAGAATAGCATGGATTCAATGCTTTCATAAAATTGGTTTTCTAATCTTGGGGACAAAGCAAGCACTTCAGCTCTGGATTCATGATAATACAAGTTCAATGATGTTGTTTTTTTCAACCAAATATAACCTCCTTTCAGTTAGAAAAATACTAAGCCTTGATCTCGAGTCTAACACTTTCATGGCATGGTCAATGGATTGTTTCATCATCCTAAACTACTCTGAGATTGTGGAATGAACTCGTGATGCCCATGTCATTCTTTCCTCTATGTTATGGATGTTCGAATGTCCATAAATCGAATTCGACCCTTATGAAACCTGAAACATCGAATAATCCATTGTTTTTGCTCTAGCAACACTATAGTCCGAATTTGAAAAATTATTTTCAAACATAAAATATTTCCTTTGATTTTTTAATATTTTTACCTTAAAGGGCATCGAATTACCTTTCTAACGGTGTCTTATTTGCTCTCAGATCATCCCAGATGAGAGAATTATGATTTTTCAAACCTTTATTGTCTAGAACCCCTAGAACCAGCGTGTAACATTCCCTTTGGGCCATTTTGGCCCATCAGATGATTTTTACAAAATTTTTAAATATTTTTCCTAAAAATTTCACAAAATTCCCTTTCTAGAAAGTTGTTCCTGATCTTATGATTTCAGATAAGCTTGGAATGATTTTCCAAAATCCCTCATGCCCTTTTCCTTGTACATGCTGCCAGTGTCAAGACAGACTTAACTTCAAAAATTAATTTTGCTTGGAAAGCGATTTTCTAAGATTTTAGGAATATTTTTATATTAAACCTTATCGAATTACCTTTCCAATGGTACCTCGTTACCCTCTGAAGCCTTTGGATGCACCCTAAAAAATTTAAGAATGGAGATGACGCGATGCTATTTCTTTTTATCGAGACATTCAAATGTCTCAAAATGCATCCGGTTGGTTCCCCCACAACACCATCCCCTTTTGACTCGGATCAAGGTTAAAATACAAAAATATTAAAAAAAAAGCTTTCATATTAACATTTTTGCTAGTGGAGATACTACAACTCGATTGCTCTGAGGGAACACTCTAACCCCGTTTTTAATTAAAAATCTAAATTTTTTCTTTATGCCTAAATATTTTCCTAACTCTATTTTTGGGGATACTCCAACCCCACTACTCCAAAGGGATATCCAACCCTTTTTTTAATTAAAGATTTAAATTTTCTCTTTATTCCTACATATTTTTCTAACTCTATCTTTGGGGAGACTCCAACCCCACCTCTCTAAGGGGATACTCCAACCTCACTTTAGCTCGAAAACATCCAAAATTTTCTCTCTTTTAGGTGCCTTGACTGCTTTAATTAAAATTATCTTTGAACCTCAAATTACCACCGAATCTAGACCTGTATCTAAAATTGTCACCCCGATTATTCTTCAATAATCGAAGGCAATTATTAGATATATTTCGATTGTCCCTCCTTTTCATATTCTTTTGTTTACGATTACTTATTTATGATATTATTATATTTCTCTTTTTTCGTCTTACTAACACGTTTCCTTTTGTAATAATTATCATGAATTCATGTTTAAAATTTATTTTTTTTCATAAAATTTACAAGGCAATGCTTCGTGTTGGTACCTCTCCAGTGCTTAATACGAAATATCTATTTTTTTTAAATTTGATGCGGATATTGTTTTCACAAAAATCCCATGTTCCTCACATCTCCAAGGTGCATAAGTGATCTAATTTTCTTTAAAACCCGGATTTGTATTTTTCACCAAAACTCCATGCATTTAAGAAGATTATATCTAAATAAAGACTAAAAGGAACATAACTGAGACCAAAGTGAAACATAGTTAGTAGGTATCGATTTCGGGCGTTGTGGGGATGCTAATCCTTGCCCGCACGTAACCAACTCCCAAACCCAACCGGTAAATCTTTGAGCTTTGTAGACCTTGAAATTGATGTTTCGAGTTTCGTAACTAGGACTATTGTTTTTAATAGGCATCCGATTTTGCCTAGCCCGAAACACTCGGTGGCAACTCCAAGTTTACAACCACTTCATGGTGGCCATCCGAGACTAGTTGGATGAGTGATTCGCTCGATGATCTCTTCCTTCTCCTTCCCATTATTATGCTTAATCCAAATCTTGATCATGGGATAACACAAAGCCTCAACCAAAACCAACCATCATTTATTTTTAAGTCGAGCATGCTATGCCCTTCAAATCGTTCGAAGTTTTAAAGGTGGGCGCATGGTGACAATAGAATTCTAAGGATACCCCACCTAAGTTTTAACAATCCAAAACACCTTTCTACAACATTGCAAGCAGCTGCATGTTTCATATTAAAAAAAAAATCTAGATAGGTTGGTTAGAGACCTTGACACCATTCGTTCAAATGATAGCTTTGACTCCTAAAAGGTGTAAGAAATCCCTCACAATTTGTATATCCCACATCAACTAGATAATGACAACTTACATTCAGAAACACTACAAATTTATCTACTGTTACCAAGATTAAGAACATCTATAACGCTTTGAATATGTATGTTGAAAACCTTACTATGAGGAACTTTAAGTCATGTCTCCTAATAATTGCATCTTGAAGAGCTCTCCCATCAATGATAGACCCTTTATAACAAAGAAGGACACAAACAAATTGCATATTAGGTGTACAGACGCCTAACATATATGTTGTTATATTAACTTTGCGAGTGTGATATCTAGGTTTATCTGTCATTGGTATATTAGTCCATATATATGTTCCATTTATAGCACTTAGGCAATTCTACAATTGAAGAATGATAAGCTTTTACAAAGAATTCCTAGTCCAATCTAAATAATATAAGGAAATTCTAAACAATTATATATAGTCCACCACATTAGATTTGTTTAAATTCCTAGAATTGGCTCTAGGTTTTTAAACAGCTAGCCTTGCAAATGCATCATTACCTCTAATACATTGTGAAATTATATGTTTTCTCACACAATTTAAAAAAATGCATGTCTATTCGTCCAACTTGCTCAATACATGTCACATCACTAACATGTACAAGTCGCTTCACATAATCTCTCTTAGCTTTAAAGTTTAAAACGTAAAACTTAACCTTTGGCCTATAACTTTGTATTGAAGACACAGATGCTAACATAGTAATGAATCAACTAATGAGCAATACATATCTCTAACCATACTATCAAAACAGCTATGATCATTTTTCATCTTTGAGATTTTGTAATCAAAGACAACCAAGTCATGACTGCAAAAGAATATTGTCTAATATATCTTAAAATCCTCATAATGGAATGATACCAAAAAATGAGTTGTCACATTTTCATCTTCCCATCTATATCTTGTAGTAGATTTATCTATCTAGATATATAACATCACTTTAGAACAATTATTTCATGCATAAATCAAAAACATCCTCAATACATTTTCCTACATAAGGCAACAACCAGTCCATGCAATTTATAGTATCAAGTTTTGTTTAGAGTTGGAGAAATTAGGAGATCCTTTACTGGTTTAAGAAATAAACAAAACGTAAATCCACCGTTTCATGCATAAATTCACAATTGTTTCTCTGCATTTTAATCCTATTGTTGGTTTAGGAAATTCGACAAAAGTTTAAACCATTTTATCTGTTCCTAAAATTCCATATAACTCCTAAAAATCTTTTTACTATCTCTACTACTTTTTTAACTATTCTTAAAAATCCCTAAAAAAATATTTGCTTCAAAATTATTTCTTACTTATATTATGGGTAAACTCAAATTTCATCAACAAATTATAAATTTTTGTCAAAAATGTTACTTTCTACGTAAATATTTAAACTAAACACTTAGACAAACCTAAAGCTTAACAAATAAAAAAATTCAACAAGAATGAAAATATTAGTAAGAAAGTCAAACCTTCCAGTTATAGAAGAACACTAGCACAGGAATTTTGGCACCATCCCAAATGACTGCTCAGTAGCGATTTAAACCCTTTTACATCTTGTTAAATATGATTCTGAAAGAAAATTATTAGAAGAATGATGAAGAAATACATCAGCTGGAAATGAGAGTAAAAAGAACAAATCAAATTGCCAAAATAATAAAAAAATATTAATGAGATTATAAAAGTTATGAGATTTGTGGGTGGTTAGTTGACTAAAGAAGAACAGAACACAGTAGTGGATAAAAGGATAAAATCGACAGGTTCTTTTTTTTTTTCTCTCTATTCCTAGGATGGCCTATATAGCCATTTAGTGGGGGGAACGGCCACTAAATGGCTATTCAGCTTTCTTCCGTTATTTTAGCTAAATCAGTTTTGGTTGATTCAGCCTTTAACAATGGACCAAACAGTTGTTGTGGGCCCACTGAATATGGTTTGCATCTTATTTTTATTACACTCAACCAAACATAGTGTGAGTTTTGTGTCGTTAATGAATTTACTAATTCAAGAAGTCTAGAAAATCGTTTTGTTGGTCAAGGCTTTAATGACTATCTAGCTGCCAGATTATATTATCAAAGGATCTTGCTATCTTTTGATACTTAGGAAAAGACTTAAAGCTTTCTTTCTGTGGCGAAGGAGTGGGAAAACAAGTACTTCTCTGATGTAAAGCCATGGGCCATAGATGATGCGGCTTAAGACAGATTTATTTGGTTACAAACCAAGGTGATGCCCTGAAGTACCGGAGTATCCAAATTTTTCAAGTTCTAGCTAAGAAGTGGGGGAAGGCTTATAGTCGTCGACTGAATGACGCTATCAAATGAAAGATTTTACATGGCAAGGACACTACTTTCTATTATGGAACCTCTTTCAATAATAGTTAAAATCACCTACGTTATTAATGGTAAAGAGATTCTTTTGCGGGTGTATTAGGAACTATCATTGTCCATTTTGATCCTGGCTGTTTTCAAACAATTTTGGGAGGTCCATAGTCCACAGGGGAAGATGGATACACCTTGGTCCATCCAAAGCAGTGTCACGTGTGGAGCTACAAGGCAAACAAAAAGAGACTATAGAAGATGAACCAATGGATACGGGTAATGGACTAGGTGTAGATTTTGTCAATTCAGTTAATGGACTAGTTGTGGAGTAGGAGGAACATTCAAGCCATGCAAAAAGGGTAAGAGGACAAACTAACGTGGAAAATTACTTGAGTTTCATATAGTAGTTGAAAAAATCAACTTAGTAGTATCTAAAACACCTAAGGGCTCATTTAGTTTTCGGTGTACCTTGATACAGTGCGATCAGGCCTTGTTTTTAGTGCAAACACAGCATAGTTATCATTTGGATAACAAAAGGTCGGAGAAAGTTGACGATATGGCCATTAGTGGGGGGAAAAATTCCACCGGCGGCAAAGGCTTCGGTGGAAAATTTTCCTTCCACTTGTGGTTGCATGTCCCAATTTGACCATTGTGTTTTTTTTTTTTAATCTATTTTATCATTAGTTTATTTTTATTTCTTGTTTAGGTTTATATTTAAAATAAATTTATACTTATTTAACAAATTAATTATATAATCATTATTTTAAATAAATTATTTTTAGGTTCATTTAATATTATTTTTTATTTTTAAATGTGTAAATATAGTTTTATTTATTTTAATCTTAATAAGTTTTAAATATTTATTAATTTATCAAATATATTATAAACTTTATTATATATAAATTTTAATATAATATCTTTAATGGTAGTTTTCCTTCTCGCTATAATTCCCCATTGCCACTGTTGCATTTGCATCCAAACACATATAGCATTACTAATTTTAATCTTACTGCTACAATACTCAATCTTATTGCTATAATAACTAATCTCACAACCATTGTTATTTTTAATTTCATTGGAAACAATCTCACCGCCCATTCTAATGAAGCTTAAATGGTCAAGTAGGCCCAAGAAAATTACGTTGCTTGCATCATTATGAAGATGGGCTATAAATAGTTATGAAAACATGCTCAAAATCAAAGTAGTTAGTATGATACTGATGGATGTATTATTTTTGTTTTGATACTAATACTATTGGTATTGGTGTGTTTCAAACTACCGTTTTGGGTTTACCAGATTTTGAATATTTTAGTTTATATATATATATATATATAATATTTTTAAATATAAAATAAATAAGGTTAAATAAATTTTATATATATTTAATACTCATCAATTATGTATCATTGAGTTGTAAATGAATAGAGCGTTCGATGAACAGTTTTGATTTTTGTTTGTTTATGTTTGTTTATTAAGTTAAATAAACAAATATGAACAAGAATTTAAGACTCATTTATTATACGAACCTCACATGAATGGAGCTTGTTTAGTTTTTTTTTTTTTTTACGTACAAACTCATTTATGAATCTTCTAAAACTTTTTTAATAAATCGTTTAAAGCTTATTTAAAACTCATTTATTATTTGATTATGATATAATTATAAATATTACTATTTGAGTTTATTTATCTATAATATAGTTAATAATAGTTATGTTTTATAATTTTATATTTAAAACTGTTAAACATATTAGTTTGTTTATTTACTGTTCATGAACATGTTCGACTATATATTCATGAAAATGTTCATTTAGTGTTCACAAACAAGTTTATTGAATTTAAATGAACGAACACAAATACACCTAATTTAAAATGAATGAACACGAATAGAAATTTAAAATTATTAACAAACACAAATTGAACATAACAGACTCAAAAATAAACAAAGAACATGAGCAAAAATCTGTTCGTTCAAGCTCGATTCATTTACAGTGCTATGTATAATGTTCTTGAAAAACTTCATCAAATATAAGAAGACCAATAGTTGCCTACACAATAAGGTAGAAACTTTTTAATGACTATCAATTTATGAGTAATTATGTCTATTATTTAGCAAATTTATGAGTAATTTTATTTACTATTCATCAAATTTACGAGTAATTATGTCTAATTTATCAAACTTACTATCAATAATACTTTAATTTTTCATAGAAACTTATGTTATATATCAATAGATACAACCAAAATAAACTGGTATTTACTGATATAGTCGGTACCAAAACAAAACAATACTAAAAGTTACCAATACCAATTTAAATTGAAAATCAATATGTACTGACTGATATAACCGTTATTGATATGATACCAACAACCATGCTCGAGGTACCAGCTCAGAGGTTGTGATAAGTGAACCGGTATTAAAGGGCAGTATGGGGCTCAACGAAGAGGTTAAGGAAAAGGGTGCTGAAATATCACCTCTTCGGAGGGAGAGCCAAGCTACATGGGCTCGAGGGTGCTTAATGGTCTTCACTGTGATGGACCAACAATTGATGTCGAGAATGGCATTTTGGATATTGATATTAGGGATCCGGAAGTGAAGGAGGTAAAAGTCGTACAACTTCGTCCAAATCACCGGTGTATTTCTTTACTTTATGAAGATAGTATCTTTTAACGGGAGTGGTTTGGGGGCAAAGTTAAATTAAGAATGGTTTGCAGGGTATGAGCAAAACACAAGCCATGGATGGGTATTGATGTTACAGGAGACGAAACAGGCTTTCATGCACAGTAGGTGGGTGTGTTATTACAGAAATGGGTGTATGGAATTTCTGACATCAAAGAGAGTTTCGAACGGGTTGGCTACCATACTAAAGGCACAACTCTTCATACTTAATTAAGAGACACAATCCTTTAATATTAAAGACATAACCTTTTACTTATCACATACAAGTTATGAAACATTATTTTAAAGATGTTTCAACAGTTATCATGTGTCTCTGGGTATGTGAATTTTCGCCTGTCACAGTTGTTGAGTAGTGAGCATGTGCTTACCTGATCTTGGGAAGCAAAGGGGATTACAGATCCCTTTTCAAGTTCTTTTCATCACAATTTTGCAGGTTGCACCAAATTGCACCTTTTTTTTCTTCTTTTTTCCTTTTTTTTATTTTTTGGCGCAGATAATAATTATTTCCGTTTCGTTTATAGGAGCATGTTATAATTATCTTATATTATTCCTGATAGATGTCAGTTCCTTTGGCAAGGTTTTTTGGAGTTTATGGCCAATATTTTCTGTTGCTAGACCTTTGGTGGCCATCTGCCTCGCACTGATAATATTCACTAAAATGTTGATTTTTGCATGCTTAGATCATTCAATTGTAAAATTTTCATGATTTCTTCTTTCCTCAGATCAGTCATTGACATTGTAGAATTGAAAATACACTTCGAAATTAATCTATTGATGGAATTTGGATAGCCTTAAATTGAATAGAAAATAAAGATAAATGGAAATTAATTAAAAAAGAAAATAATAATTCGAACAAATATTAGGCTCTTTTATATAAATATTGTAATTTTTTTTTATTTCTCCATTTATAGTAATTTTTAAATTAATTTTTAAATGTACTATTTTTTACGTATGCTGAGAACTCGCCATGGGAGAAGGCGAGTTTATTAGTTGAAACTCCTCTTGCTATATGGCGAGTTCTCGAAGAGAAAATTACCATTAAGATTGCGAGTTCTCAATGGGTAAAAAAAATTTTAAAAAGGTAAAATTAATAAATAATCATTAAATAAAAGTGAAAGCAGAAAAATAATTTCAAAAAAAATTATATTTATTGAAATTATTAATAAGGAGATTGAAATTATCTATCTATCTCTTTGGTCTGCTAATCAACTGTCCTCATATATATATATTTTTACATAAATCATGTATGAATATATAAATTATTTACCGTATCAGAAGAATCTAATTTCTCATGCATCTGTCTCATCTCTCAGGTTTCAAAAAAT
>JAQSVH010211289.1:0-10564 GCA_029448705.1 Adansonia digitata
ACTACAAATTACAACACTGTTTATTGGCATCAGACCGTTTGGAAAATTTCTCATTTGGTAGCTGACAAATGTGAAATGCTTTCTACTTGGAAGAAAGAAATTCAGAAAGAGAAAAGAAAAGAAAAGAAAAGAAAAAAGGCCATAAACAATAGCTTCTATCGTTCACTTCAATGTACAATAATTACACATGTTTTAGCCACATTATTATTACCACAAATTTGAAATTTGTTTTTGGTCAATAAATGTTATACTTCTTTTCTTTTCCCCCCGCCATGCTTTCGCTTGAAAAACACTTAAAAGAAAAGAATTTTGCAAATTCGAAATGATGAAAATTGTTTCTTATTATTATTACTTCTTCAGCATTGAGCTTTCATGATTGAATTTTTTTTATCACTAAAATTAGTGTCTACCACTCTATCATTAGATTATAAGATCATTTGGCAAAAATATTAAGGTTTAAATATGATCACTGTGTTATTTTACATCACTTAAAAGAAAAAAGAGATGTAAAAGAAAGATTTAAGTATCTAATAACTTAATAATGCATGTATGGGTCTTTTGTTTTTTCTATGTTTCTCATGGACTCAAAATTTGACTAATTTTCCCAGTAAATTAATATCACAGTCAAAGATTCGATTGTCTTGATTGAGTGTTGGGCTTAAAAGAAAGATTTGTTGAAATTTAATCGTGAATATGATATCCACCTCACTGAAAAAAGGTAAATATAGAAATTGACTTGTATACATAAAAAAATAGTAATATCCGTTATGTGTGCATATGAACCTCTTTTAGCTTAGCCTGGTAAATAGAGCCGTAAATCGCAAGACTGACCGAGATGTTATTGAAGAACTGATAAAAATGACTAAATAAATCTATGCTGACAATGAAGATAAAGGATGATGTCACTGCAAGCAAGAAATTTGCAAAATTTTTGTACCAAGACTTTGATTTAACCAAATACATTTTTAATGCATACTGATAAACCAACATGTCATATATTTTATTGATTTTGACTTATTATTATTATTATTGAAGTGACATAATATAATATCATCCAATTATTCAAGCTTTTTCATTAGAAATTTATGGTTTCTGATTTTGTAACTTCAATTTTATCATTTCGAAACTGATTTCTGTAAATCAGTCATGTGTTAAACATGAGTTTTTTTCTTTTTTTTTTTTCTTTTTTAAGTTAAAAAGATGTAGAAATTATATATAAGGTCTGACTATTAACATATAACTATAGACATTATTGAATTATTATTTTAATCTTGTTGTATTTAAATTAATTTATTATATTCAAAAAAAAATAATACTAATACATCAAATACATTATTTATTTTGCTATAAAAACCAACCTAACTATACCACTAAGCACTCATTAACATTTACCTTATATATTTATCACGTCATTATTAAGGTTGAAATTTGGAAAGTAGCCTAAATTTAACAAGAAATATTAATAATATATAACAAGTAAGTATTTGCCAATGAGATCAAAAAGTTGAAGAAGAATACAAAAACTCCTTGTCTTAAAAAGCCTTCTCTCTTTCTTTGCTGGAGGACTCCTCCCCCCGCCCCCCCAAAAAAAATCAGAAAATAATAGGGGTATGATTGGTTTAAACCATGCTAACAATGTAACAAAGAGTGATTGATTACAAGTTTCCAACATAAATAATTTACAAGAAAATAATGTTCATCCATTTTCTTTTTATTTCCGAAAATATATAATCTTTAACATAGATGTTTTAATAAGCTGGACTTTGTAAAAATCCCGAACTATTAACTTTTCTTTCATTAAAGCTTTTCAAACAAACAGAAACAATTTTCAACTACTACTTGTAATAGCTTTCAGCATAGCTGAATAAATTTCAGGTTCTTGCTTTCGGACCTGGCCTTAAACCTTTGGCCCCTTTGCTTCACTGTACAGTTGATCAATTCGATCCTGCAGATGATGTTGGCTTATGATATAAATCACATATCCATGCAAATAATGTAACTTTCACATTTTACGAGAGATGGTAATTAAGTAAGTTTGGACTAAGTTATTTTTGATTTGAATTGATTTGGGTTCGGGTCTTTTAAGGTTTTGATTTTTTTGAGTTCGGATTTATTTGGATTTGGGTCTTTTTAGGTTCGATTCAGGTTCGAGTATATTTTATATTATTTTTATTTTATGTTAAATGTTATATAATTTTTAATTTTAAGTCGAAGCCCGAATTTGGCTCAGTCTAACCCAAAAAATCTTAGTTTAGTTCCACGCACAATCGCGGCTCAAAAAAATTTTGAGTTTTTGCTCGGTCCTGAATCTGGCCTAGCTCGTCCGTTTAAGCACAAGCCACTATTTATAATATTAAAAAGTTATTTTATATTAATATTTATATATTTTATAGTTGAATTTAAAAATAAATATGTTATTTTATTTAAAAAAAATACTATTTATGGTCGAGGTCGCTTAAAACTTAAAATCTGAGACTCGAGCCCGATCATGCTGGGCCTACCGGGCTAGGAAGGCTACCTGACCCATGGACATATCTAGTTGCTAGTCTAAGTCTAATATATAATTTTTTTTCATTTTTAATATAATATTATCGATTACGGCTTTTATATTTTTTAATTTACCTTATTACTTTGTTATACTATTATCATTATTTGAAATAATAATAATAAAATACAAATAATATTTAATGAGTTTAATCAATTAAATAAATTGAGAATATATTAAAAAAAACACTTAAAATTTTACAACTAACATATATAAACTCTCAATATTTAATGAGTTTAACTAATTAAATTAAAAAATTAATAAATGGATGATATATGTTATTCACAATGTTTTCAAAGTTTATAATATAATTTACTTTTTGATAAATTATTATTTTATTATATATGGACCTATTTAAAGGCTCCAACTCAATTGGGTTCGGGCTCAGATTCTTATATTCTTATTCGATGACCCGATTTGGAACAATAATTTTAAATTAAAGTAATATATATTTTAATTTAAATTAAATTATAAAATATATACAAGTATTAATAAAAATATTTTTTTAATATGAACAGTGATTCTAGCCTAAACATGTGAATCTGAATATGTTAAATAAAAGCATGAGCTTAAAATTTTTAAAAATTTAGACCGTGACTCAACTTGACTTATAAGCAGGTTTAATCATATATAAAATATAAATTAAATTTTTAATATTTAGTTAAATTATTAAAAAATATTAAAATAAAATTGATCATTAAAATTTTTTCTTTATAAAAAATTATTTAACTATAATTTCTTCATATTTAATTTTAATATTAAATTTGAGTTCGGGTTGGGCTCAGATTCATATCCTTTCAGGTTTTGGTCCTTTTGTGTTTGAGTTTCTTCGAGTTCAGGTTCTTTTGGATTAGGACTATTTCGGATCAGGTTCAGGTTTAAATTCTTTCGAACTCATGCCATAATTATTTGATCAAATCGAGTTTAGACTCAAAATTTTTTTAAATAAATTTTTAGATTCAAATTCATTTTACCACCGTACCTTTTACTATCAAACTTTGTTGTGATCTTAAACAAAAGGTGCATTTCTCCTTTTTTGGGTTTTGGTTTCAGATTTGATGGGGATAAAGCAATAGATGGCATACCTTGTAGTATTTCAGCAGTTGCGGCCTCTTAAGTTTAAAAGTCGGCGTTACCAAATCCCTCTCCATGTCAAAGGGATGTGGTTCCAAGTACACTGCTTTTAACATTTCGAAGCCTCTAAGCTGTTTCAAATATAGATTTTGCATCATTTTGAGGGATTTTCGGATTTGGTTCCATTAATATTATTTAAATTGCAGAGCTCCTGGAGAAGAAAATGTGCTAAGATATTTATCTACTTACTTTATGTTTCTGACCAGTGCTATTTAGCTCGTCTAGAATGTACTTTCTTGCCTTGGGGTTTCCGCATAATGATTTGAAATCAATAGCTTCATCATGTTCTATCGCCCAATCCTCTAGTGCCTTCCTTTCAGGGACTACCACTGCCACCAGAAATGACTCAAAACTGTTCCCGTAAACCCAGATCTGACCATTTGGAAAGTTTAACAAACACATGTTTAGAGCGATAAACGTTATTAGCATAGAGATGAATCCTTTAAATCGAAACTCATATGTTGAAAGACAAATCATATAGAAATTAGATGCTCTAGCATACAGCGGCATACCGATGCTATAAGAGGGCAACGTGAGTACGTATTCTCAATGTTCTCCACTGCAACATATTCACCTTGAGAAAGCTTGAATATATTCTTTTTCCTGTCAATGATTTTCATTGATCCATCGGCTTGTATTTCGCCAATGTCACCTGCAGCAATCTCAACAAGTCTATATCAGTAAGAGTCGCAAGGATTCCACAATTGTAAGATCCAGAAGACATTTGTTTAAGTCACAATTCGAGTATACAAAGAAAAGAAAACTTTGATTGCAAATTGGAAGGCATGTTACCTGTATGAAACCAGCCATCGACAAGAACTTCATCAGTTAGATCTTGTCTCTTGTAATAACCTGAGAACAAGGTGTTTCCTCTCAGGCAAATTTCTCCGCGCGGCAGACTGGAAAGTGCATCATATCCCATCTCTGGCACTGACTCAAGCCTTGCTTCGATGGTTGTGATAGGAACTCCAACAGTTCCGATCATAGACATGACATTGGCGAGGGAAGTAAAACACCCACCACAGCTCTCGGTCAACCCTATGATCACGTTAAAAAATCAGACAAATCAAAAAAAGAAACATAGGAAATTTCGTAAATTATCAATCATAGTCTGAATTATTTGTTACCATATCCTTGTGATAAATTAGAGCAGCAGGAGACCCTCAAAAATTCCTCCACATGCCTAGGCAAAGGTGCTGCACCAGATAGCATTATACGAACTTTGCCTCCCAATGCTTGTTTTACCTACAAGAATTACCTAAAAATTTTAGCAAGTAAATCGGGAATCTTAATCAGAATAGAGAAAAAAGATGTCCAATTCAAAAAACCTTGTCGAAAACGAGTTTGTCCAAGAGAGGGGATGCTTTGTCTTGTGGGAATCCAATCTCCATATTTCTAAATTTGCTGTTTTTTTATAGCTTTCCATTAGTTGAACAGAGGACTTACAATCAAGTAAATCCAGCCGGAAAAAAAAGGTTTACCATTAAACTTACTAGTTATAGGCATACTGGAACAATTTATTCCGAAGTAGACCACCAGATGCAATTTTGTTAACAATACCTTCAAGAGCAAGTTTCAAAGATTATTGCTTAGAACTTAGAACAACAGGTATCAACAACATGAAAGTTACTGTTTTGTTCTTAAAGATAATCCGTTGTCATCTATATGTACCAGTGTATATACGGTCATAAACTCTTGGAACCGCACAAAATACAGTTGGCTTTAGTTCCTGGACATCTTCCATTAAATAACGGACATCCTGCCAGGAAAGCAGCAGAACTGGATTAGATTGCCTGTTATACTAAAGAGAGTAAAGGACTGCGGAAAATTGTATAGATTAGTGGCAATCTTATTCTTACCCCTTGCCAAAATCCAATCGAGGAACCTTTTGTGATAAAGTAGGTCTCCATTATTTGATCGTATACATGAGCCAGAGGAAGGAAGGAGAAATATGTATCGTCTTCCGAACACTATAATGCAATTTATGTCACCAAACTGGAAATATCAGAAAGCCACTTGACAACATTTTATGGCCTAAAAGTCCATATAAAAATAAACAATTTGACCAAGATTAACTCAAAATACATCGATCCTATGAAGATTTATGTTTGCTTTCTCACCGCTTTGTCTGTAATGTCGATAAGTTGATCTATAGACAACACTTCAGTCATGATTGCCCTGTTTGTGAGAATGACTCCTTTTGGTTCTCCTGTTGTTCCACTAGTATACATTATGGTGCATATATCAGTCTTGTGTTTTGGTGGAAGTTCACAATCCAAAGAACCCTGTGGAAATCAGGTTAAATTTTTTGTAAATCCGATTGAGTTGATCAATGAAACATTGTTTTAATCAAAGACATAACTAAGGGCATAACAATATGAAAAACATGTTACCAGCTCAGTGAACTCCTTCCATGAAAAGAGGGATACACCGAGCTCTTCGGCTTCCTTCTTCTGTGTACTAGAAACATTTGCAAAGCTGACAATAGCTGAAGAGAGGAAGATAAAATACCTAAAATTGTTAGGCTAGTATTTCGGAAAATAAATGATGTTTAATGTCAAAAATACCTAATGGAATTTCCACTTACTTTTTAAGTAAGAACTGCATGCTGGGAGGCATGATAGGATCTGCTCAATATCACAAACATTTTGTGAACAAAATCTAAAATGCAATGCTGCTGAAAATTCAAACAACATTATTTAATTAGCCACATTGCCTAAGTTTGCCAATATGAACTTACAGCAGGGAGTTTGTTCTCTTGAACAAAGGCTATTGAAACTTCAGCATGGTTAACGATGAACTCCACTGCATTTGCACCTGCGACAACATAAAACCAGATAAACTATCACCACAAAAAAAAAAAAAAAAAACGAATTCAAGAGTGAAAGATAATTGTGATGCTTTGACAAAAAACAGATGTCATACCAAGAGTATCATATAGAGGTACATATGTTACAGCTTGACTGTTACAAGCCTGTATAAAGGTGGGGGGGGACAAACAAATTATAAAATATATAAGTTTGTAAAGTTGGTGATATTGGCACTAAATTGGCACAGATAGATACTTAAGGCAAAGGCAATACCTCCATAGCAATGATCCATTCTGGACAATTGGACCCATATATACCACACCGATCGCCCTAAAAACATGATTGGTCAAATGCTTTGTTAATCCTCAGGATTACTGAAATGAAGTTAATATTAGGGATAATTTTTTTTTTAACTGATTGACTGTACGCTTACAGGATGGACAGCCTGGCTCCTCATTGCAGAACCAATACTGAGAGCGACATCGTAAGCCTGCTGGTATGTGATCCATACATAAGGACCGGCTTGCTGCAAAACCAAATATTCATATTATAGCATCTGCCAGGGAGACTGAACTATGTTTAGCCAAAAAATATATATATATATACTTTAAGCTGATAAGCAAAACCTCGATTTTCAGTTTTGTTAAGTGTTTAATAACATGTCCTTATCCAAGACATGGAAGTTTGATCAGTCTCATTAGCTTATGAATGGAATCTTCAGTTAATCTTCAAACTGATCAAGACACCTTCGATCATTTAAGTTACTAATGAAGCATTCTGCTTATCTCATTCTCTATCAAAAAATATTGAGATGGGGAGAATCCGGCATACCTTAGAATCTTTTGTTATTTGTCGTCGCCCTAGCATTCGGTTACTTGGAATCCTTTTAACAGAATCACTGCACACAAAAGAATAGGATTAGAGAGTAGAATACTTGGGCTATTAGTTCCGTTTATTAAAGCGTCTTATTGATAACGCTAGAGTCAAAAGGTTTAAGACCTGCATAGGCCAGTTTTATTTATTTTCGTTATTTTCTTACAATTTGTTTAAAAATTTTATTATATTTATTTATTAAATTTCATAAACAAAAAATTTATTAATCCATTTATGAAATTAAAAAAATTAACTTACTGTATAAAATACAAAATATTTTTTTAAAAAAATATCATATTTCTTTATTTGATTTCAAGAATAAATAATATATTAATCCATTTATGAAATTAGAAAAATAACTTACTGTATAAAATTCAATATTTTTTTTTTAATCTTTTTTACTTTCATCTTTGGCTCTAAGCTACCATATTTATAGGCAATAAAATTATTAGATTTGAAAACAAATAATTTCTTAATCTATTTATAAAACTTAAAGAAAAAAAAAAAACTTATTGTACAAAATACAATATCTTTGTTTTTTTTTTTTCTATTCTGTTTTCGGCTCTGGGCGACCACAATCCCATCAAGAAAAGCAGAATAACCCCACCACCACCACACCCCCCCCACCCCCAAAGAAAAAATGGAGGCAAAGAAGGATGAAAATGATGTATATCCACCCAAAAGTAATCTGAGTACTTGGTGGTTGATTGACTTGATTCCATAAGATTTGCAAGTAATTAACCTTATATTTCGTTCCATTACATGATGGACCTCAAATTTTTATGGTGACTTAGTATAACATATAAAATTAACCTTATATAGGCCAATAATAATAATAATAATAATAACAATAACTTTGCAAAATCAGTTCAAAAGAAACAAATAAATCACAAAAGAAAAATTCTCCTTCTCCAATACATTTCAAAATGCGTTTTGTTTCCAAAAGGAAAATGGTATGAATAATGAGGATTTGTATGTACTTTTTTGAAAATAATTAATGAAGTTGCATTTTTTGATTCACTAACAGTGTAAAGAGTGCATTAAATATAAACACAAAGAATATTTGATCATTTGTTTTGCAAAAATGAGCAAATTCCTATTTACTCACCTAAAGAATTCCCATGGAGACTGCATTCCGTCTGGCAAATCCAAGAGACCATCCTTAGCATAGATGCACCTATAAACCGGCCCGGCCGATGGCCTTTTCCCCGTTGCCGGCCTTGATTCTTCAACCTTTACGGTATATGTGACCGACATTATTTGTCACCTTAATGCAAACAAATATAGCAAGAACCCTGTGTTTTTTTTTCTTAGTAAGTTCTGCAAAATTGTTTGCATCCAACAGCCTGTGAACATATAGGTGATAAAACCTTTGATCATAAATATTTAACCAACAAAAAAGGGAAGAGAAAGAGAGAGGAGGGTGGTGGGAGAGTTAGTTGAGCTGCTATTGCTACCACAATAAATTCAAAATGAGCTAAGATGCAAAGACATATCTAAGTAAAATTTAATGGGAATTATTGTAATATTTATAAAAATATATACAATCAACATCTTTTTAACAAAATAGTAATATAATATTTTAAAAAATTCTTAATTGATGTTTATAAATAGTAGTTAACCAATTGATGACTTTGATTGCCCCAAGGAGTGGGTTTGGAGTTGGACTTTGGGGAAAAACTTTGCCCCTCTTATTTATTATGGTGGATGAGGGAGTTGGTGGTGAATCACTGAATGTTAGTCTTCTTCTCTCTATCTCTCTCTCTCTCTCTCTCTCTCTCTCTCTCTTATTTCTTTCTCAATGAAACAAACCTATATATATAATAGTCTTACTTTCTCCTCTTATTTAGGATCCAAAATTAGTTAACAGTGTGTTGTGAGTTAAATTAGTTCAAGATTTGATTAACCTACCATGACTTTTTATCTTCTTTTCATTTTCTTGAAAAGGGTAATAATGAAAGCAAGTCTATGCATGCTTAAACATGATATAATCTTATAAAACATAGTAGGGGCTCCTTTTTAATAGCAATATTGATAATTTGTTTTCATTTTTCAGATTATCATACTTTTTAATTTTTATGCATTAAAATACACTAGTTACTTCACTGAGGAAGGTTTTTTTATTTAATTTCAAAATTAAAGTATTTTGATTAAAAAAATAAAAAAAATATCAATATTAATATAAAAAGGTATACATAGTAGGAGTATTTTTTTTTTGCACACTTTCTATATTTTCTGTGGAACTTTAATAAAGGATTTCCTAGTTAAACTTGATGTTAGACCACTTATTATCGAGGAAATGAATTTTAAAATTTTGGTTTAATTCGAATGGTTCGTTCATATGTTTTTTTGACATTAAAATTTTACAAGATTAAAATTCGAATATGGCAACACAAAACATTTTAAGGGAATCATCATTGAACAAAAGCAACTATAAACAAGATTTAGATTATTTTAATCCATAAAAATTAAAATTTACTATACTTTTTTTGGTTGAATTATTGTTAAAAAAAGTATATATGAAAATAAAAAATCTTTATAATCTACAAGATAAAAGGTTATTGGTATATGTTAACAAAAATTAAATTAACAATTCACAAATTAGATAAGGATAATTATTCAATATACTAAAGTGGAATAAAAAATTTTACAAGCAAGATTAATAAGATTATACGTATCCTTTAAGTGTATTTAAAAAATTAAAAAAATTGAGATGTGCAATCCATTAACTTCACTTATAAAATTTTTTATTTTACGATGTATAAATAATTATTCATTAAACAAAGTGATCACTCGAAAATATATTCGAATGCATTTGATAAATAAAAAATAAAAATTATTATCAATGTCAAACAAAGTTGTATAATGTCGTAGTTATTTTCAGTGGTTAAATTATCTCCATCAAGTAGAAAGGAAGTGTTATATATATATATATATATATGTATGTATACGTATATATACCAGCCCAGCTATAATTCATCATTAACGTAATGAAATAGTGTTAGAAAACAATGGCATATATATTTGTATCCGTTTGACGAAAAATCAGGAATATAATTTTTAATTATTAAATATAAAATTATTGTTAGTAATATTTTTACTAATAATATATTAACTAACATTGTAAAATATTTTTAAAGTTTTTGTTAAATAAATTTTAAAATTAGAACAAAAAAAGGGCAAAAGGTTAAGGATGCATTTG